>JALPQI010001105.1:0-157068 GCA_025490895.1 Thaumatotibia leucotreta | reverse complement strand
GGTACTATACCTACATAAAAACCTGAATTACTCTACCTATTAAAAAATCTCATCAAAATCCGTTGCGTAGTTTTAAAGATTTAAGCGTACAAAGGGACATAGGGACAGAAAAAGTGACTTTATTTTATACTATGTAGTGATGATAGTGATATGACCATGACAAATAAATAAATAAAATAAATATCTTGAGACGTCTTGCACAAAGCACCTAGTCCCACGGTAAGCTCAATTAAAGCTTGTGATGTGGGTACCAGTCGACGATATATATAACAGATAGGTACATATAGATATAGATACTAAAATACATATTACACAGTCACGACGAAGGCATAATAACTGTTACAAGACTGTTTCCACTAGTAAAGTTAATAGAGATAACAAGAGTTGGATTAATAATAATATAAAATTAATGATTAAAGAACGGGATAGACTATTTGTGATATGGAGTAACGACCCAAAGAATATGATTAAGCGCTTAGAATATACGACGTATAGAAATAGATGTACTAAAGCCATAACAAAAAAACGGAATGACTTTGATAAGCAAAGTATTCTAGACTGCAATAATAATATAAAAAAGATATGGGATAAAATTAATAGTTTATTAGGTAAAGACATGAAGTCACTAGATACGCAAATTCTTAATAATATGGTTGGACAGGGTGATATCAATACAGTATGTAACAATTTTGCTGAAAACTTTTCTATAGAAATTAGTAATATCAAACATGTGTGTAGAGATAAGTGGCTAAGACGAGACGAGTATGTAAGTGACGCGGAAGTGAGTATGAGGTGGCAACCTGTGACAGCTAAAGATGTTATGAGTATACTGAATAAAATTAGTTCTAAAAAGGCTCCGGGTTGTGACCTCATACGCATGATAGATTTAAAAACAATCCCTGACAAAGTTTGTCCTGTATTGGCCAAGCTAATAAATAGTTCTGTAAGTGCTGGAAAGTTTCCAGACGGTCTTAAGCAGGCCTTAATCCGTCCAATTTATAAAAAAGGATCTCGTAAACTTTTATCTAATTATAGACCTATAGCTATTCTCTCTAGTGTAGATAAAGTTATAGAGAAATGTATTGTGCAACAACTTAGTAAATATCTTAGTAGAAATATGTTAATTAATAATTGCCAACATGGTTTCCAGAAGGGGAAAAGTACTGACACGCTCTTAGTAAGATTCACTGACGAAGTAAACACCTTCTTAGCTGATAAGAAAGTAGTCGTGGCAGTATTTTTCGACTTCAGTAAAGCATTCGACACTTTAGAGACTAACACGCTATTACAAGCCATGAGTGAGTGCGGGGTGAGGGAGCCGCTGAACCAATGGTTCCGCGACTACCTCACCGGGCGCTCGTATCGTGTGCGGGTAGGCTCTGAGCTCAGCGACGAGCGTCAGGTGTCGTGCGGCGTGCCGCAGGGCTCTTGTACTGGTCCCGTGAGCTATCTAATGCACGTGAACAGCCTGTGCGGCGTGCTGCGGCACTGCTCGGCGCACATGTTCGCCGATGACCTGTGCATACTGTCGCCGGCAGTGCGAGCGAGCTGCCCGACACCTGCCGCTTGGTGCAGCAAGATGTAGATGCTGTCGTCCGTTGGTCGCATGACAACGGTATCGTGCTCAATGCTGACAAAACTAAGATGGTAATTATACGGTCGCCTTACTTACAAGTGTCCAACCCATCAACTCCTATTGTAACCCATAGTTTTTCTTGTATACATAACAATTCATTAGACTGCCAATGTAACCCAATCCAACGTGTTAACTGCGTAACGTATTTAGGCCTCATAGTAGATGAACATTTATCCTGGACGCATCATGTAGATTTTATTTGTAACAAACTCAGAATTTTAGTAGGAAAATTTTATTATTTAAGATTTAAAGTTCCTTTACATATCCTTAAGTATTTATATGTATCCTTAGTAGAATCGATAATTGGTTATGCTCTTGACTGTTACGGATTGACAACCAAAACCAATTTGAAGAAAATAGAATGCATGCAAGTTAGATTCCTTAAACTGTTAGTAAATAATAAAACTAGAGAAAAGTACAAAAAAGATTATAGAAATTTATTTAAAGTATGTAAAATTCTCCCGGTAAGCCTTAAGCATAAATATTTAATAGTGTTAAATAATCATGGTAGTCATGAGCACAACCAGTTACTCCGTAATGACGTTTGTGGAACCAGGTCGGTGTCTGCGGGCAAGTTTGTTGTTCCCAGGGTCACCAATTACTACGGCGACAGGTGCCTACAGAAACGCCTACCCTATTTACTCAACAGCCTGCCCACGGACATCAGGCTGGAAGCCAATAAAGCGAAGTTCGGTAAAAAATTGAAAAATTACCTTGTCAATAATATTACTTAAATAATTTAGAGTCATATTATAATATATATTATGCATAAAGTAAGAGTATTATAAATTAATATAAGAGAGTAGAGACTGCACGATCCCACAGTCAAACCGTGAAAACTGTTTTGTGGGACTTTGTATTTATGTTAATGTATATTTTAATGTTAATAAATATAATAAATAAAATAAATATTTGTGGTAAATAAATACACAAATAATACCCTCGCCGGAATTCGAACCCGGAATCTCCAGATTTGTAGGCAGGGTCACTACCAACTAGGCTACGGAGGCTCACAAATAAGCCAACGTTACACCCCATAATAATGCCGGAACGGACTCCGTTTCACGTCCATCACTGGCCAAGTGCTAGTATGCAGTTGACGGCTGTAAGTCACACCAGCAGTGTAATTTAAACAAAACCATTAATGGGTCCGTTTCGCTCGCAGTGGAAGGCGGGCATAAACCGTAACAGAAGTTACGGAAGCACTTCCAGCAAATATCACGCGGTCATTGTCAAATCTTTAAAAGTAAATCTTAGACAGCGAGAGTTTGCATCAAGTAGACCTATTACAATCATGCTTACAATTACAGGTCACTGGACAAATGCTAGCGCAAGGTATCTATGGCAAACTTAGAATAAGGAGCACAACACTCATATATCAAGTTTCGCTTTCCAAACGTTCCCAACTTCACCTTATGCTAAACTCCCCCTCGCCCGAATCGTGTTACGTTTTATTAAGTGAGGTCAGATGCTATCGCTCGCTAATGGTACACACGTAAAGGTAATTCGGCATGATGTATGAACACGCATGCTTGCCCTGCTACTAAAACGACTCGTGTCTATAAAGCTTTACTTTGGCATAAACTTTTCACACCACAAAAGGGGGCATGTCTGTCAACCTTTACTTGGGCATAGAGACTATTTTGTTACCAAGGAGGTTTTCCTTGTCCTGATATATTTCACATAGTATCTTTTAATACTACGCGTTTACAATTATATTGTAAAAAGTTGCAGGTTTTGTTGAATTGACTTGCAGATAAGATCTTTGGTAGCCAACGCGTTTACACTGATAGGGTTTTGATCGCTTGTTTCGTAGCAATTTTTATTTTGTCGACGAGGACAATTATTATTTTTGACTTTCATTTAACTTACTTTACCTTGAGCTAATTAACTACATTTTATCATAACATAAAGCATAGAGTACCTACAAGTTGTAAAAAAAAATAGTAAATATGGTTTTATCGACAAACACAATTATTTATCGAATAAAGTCGTTGCTTTATTCGATTTAAGTTTGTGCTTATTGCCCGTTGCCCGTTGGCAATAAGCACAAACTTAAATAACGCATCGTCATTTTTATGGAAGGCAATTTGAAACAATTTAGATACCTACTGTATAGAACTCTGGATCGAAAATCCTCATCAGAAAAAAAACAATATGAAGGCAAAACAACTTGTCATTAAAAAAAATACCGAAATACATGTGCCGAAATAATTGTGCATAGATGCAGACATGGTCTTAGTGCTTTCGCCTGTCGACAGGGATAAAGAAAAATATACCTACAGTTCATAATAAAGTTGAATATGGCGCGCCTTTTTACTGACTAGTTGATTTGGCAGACTATAATTATGAAATGTTTTATATAAAACTCATTAACAGGTCGACTTTTTTAAACAACTCAATTCGATTTCCTAGCTGGTGTTAATTTTACCCCAGCGATTACCCTTCCGACCTTAAAACTTCCAAGTTATAAACGATGCGTTGTATTAAAAACAACGTTCTTCGGTACAGTTACGGTTATTAGCCATAAAAAGTAATGAGAGAACTTAGGTGTTATGTATATTGTTATGCCATTTCATTGTTTCTGTCATAGCTTTAGTGGCAATTTGTTCCTGTGAAGTACGAATACGTATACGGGTCGTCAGTAGAAAACAAAAAAGTGTAAATAAATACCGCAAATATAAAGGCGTATTTGTTTACTTTTTCTTTATTTTTTACTGAATAATGGTATACCTACGCATGTACGCATGCTTGTTACGATAGGCGGTTCGTACTAGATGGCCATTTTCAATAGACAAAATGCGTACGCATGCTGATATTTGGCCCTACCGCGAACTCCGAAGTTCGCAAATTTCGGGGATTTGTCTCTGTCACTCTAATGACGCCTTCGGTGGTGTGACAGTGATGAATCCCCGAAATTTGCGAACTTCGGAGTTCATGGTAGGCATCTTATCATGTTTCTATACCGTTCCGTTTTATGTGAAGTAAATTTGGGTAAATGCAACAACGAGGGAAAAAGAAACACACTGCAAGAAATCGTTACGAGGAAAAAAACGTATGTTTACCTTATCCAACTTTTATTCAATTTATACAAACAATAGTCCCAGCTAACTAGAAATAATGAACCTGTATGTAAATATGTGAGTAATGGTCGTAAATCGGCATGTGGCCCGCCATTAGTCGATGTTTCCGATAACTGCGGATTAGCACTAACGACTTCATGTGTGGAACATTAAGCTAATGAGTTATAATTAGCGGAAATGTTGACTTAATTGGAAATATGTGGAAATGCTCCGTTATCGACGATTGTAAGGAACTTGAAAGTGTTACGCAACGGCCGTTTAGTAAGAAACGCATAAGCATGCGTAGCGTACGCGTGCGTAAAGCTGGACTCGGTTCCATACTAAACTGACATTTTCTATAGACAAATTGCGTACGCATGCTGATAAATCGTCGGCTGAGAATGCAATTGTGCTATACGCCTATGCCTATGCCTTGGTTTACAGGAGAGCGAAATGGAACAAAAAAAAATATTTCTTGAAATGTCTTATAATTTTGCAATATTTAACTTAACTGACACTTAAGTATATTAATTTACTATTTTTTGTTATATACAATTAATGTTTAACTTATTATAGTCATGAGATATAAGTAGTTTTATAATTGCCATATCCATTTTGGTAAGAAAATGTTTAACTTGCTATGTATGACATGACACAAAGTTATGGATGTGTCACAAAATGTTAGTGCAATGTCAAGAAAGGTAGACATTAAAAAGCAATTGTTTATGCAAGTAAAAGTTATTTTACGACTAGATTTATTTCAAGTCAAGACGATAATTTATCTCGAATATGAAGACATACTTATTCACGTGAATATGGTGCCAATATTGATTCCCAATATTTATGTGAATATTTTTTTTTACTTTCTTGTAAATAGCTTAATAGGTACCATCTAATAGGTGACCTTCTCTATTTTGTGAAATGATAAGCTTTTCAACGATATCTAGTGCTAATGTCGATATGAAAAAATATCGATGAGAACAGCTTATAATACGTATATCAAAATAATAAAATTGCAGTTTAACTACACGCTCTATAAATTAAAAGACATGTCATATAATATGTAGGTACCTCAGGAACAGTGACCGAGGCCTCCTGTGGCCAGGACTTAAATAGCATGGCATGGCAGGAAAGCAGGAGGTCGCTGGTTCGATTCCAGTCTTGGTCATTGGGGGTTCGGTCACTTTTTCTGTAGTATATGTCATTTCTTATAATTTATAGTTAGATACTCGTAATTATAAATATTATGTAGGTATTTATACCACCAACTTATTAAGATAAAAGCTTGAAGTATGAATGACACAAATCATTATAAATCAAACCTACCTTCTTTATTGTCATTTATCAAAAGAGAGGGTAGGTAAAAAAAAAGTATCGAATATTCGATACAATCAAATCGATTAATGGATTATGTCACAAAAATGTTGATCGGTTAGTCGCTTGGCACACTGATAAATAGCTGTTAACCGTAAATTTGTGTCATGTCCGAACATGGCACAATATTGTAATCACTATGTATTGCGGTTCGAGGATATGGCACAAAAATATATGTTTTTTTAAGTATAAAATAAGAATTTTTAAAAATCGATTACTGTTATAAACTACAAAAAAAATATTCTATCAAGAACCATTAAAAACCGATTTTGCTTAAAAATGGATATGGCATAATTGCATTCTCACACATTTCCTCGTCTTCCAAAATCTATGTATGAGCGCCAAGCGCCAACCATCGTGAATTCCATAAAGTACTGAGAAATGTGCTTATCAGCGAAATAACAAAAAAACAGAACCTTCCATTGACTAAGTAACTATTACCATAAACTAGCACATCATAAAACAATCCACATTTCACTTGCAACACACCGCCACCATTGTCAAACCTAACGGTCAAGTATCCCTTACAAATCCCACCTTCAGCTCTAAAAGGTATTAAACCCTTACTGCTCCTAAGAAATATAATCCCTTTTTAAATCGAGCTTATAGAATGTTTGTCCAGACTTTCTCAACTTGAAAAGAGCTTTTTTAAAGCAAAAATACTGTCACTTACGACGTTCTGAATATCAAATCTTTGAGTTTCACGTGGGATTTTTACACGTTCAGGTATGTTTTCGCTTCTGACAAAAACAATGATAATGTGAGGTCCTTAATACTATAGAGGGTCTGTCTATGGTATTATCGGTCTTCGGGTATTGTCAGGTGTAGGGTCTGAGTATACATGCAATAAAAATAATCCTCGCTATTATTTGTTACAGTATTAAAATATCATGTATTTAAATTTTCCTTTTTTTGTATTGATTTAAACTTTCACGATTATCACTCATATTTTAAAGACAAACGGGTCTTAATGCGGGATGCCTGCGACCATAGGTGTAACGTCATGCCCGAAACGTCAGGATATAATTAACTTTTTTTGCATTTTTTTTTTTTGCAATGGAAGCATTTTTTTAAAGGCTAAGGTAAGCCTCGGAGTATAAACCATTTAATCCCACATTTACCCACTTAAGCCATAATCTGATATTAGATCAAAGCAGTGGCATACCTGTTTCTGTAGGTACCTACTAAGTTGAAAGTACCTATTAGCAAGGTACCTAGTACACTGTATTAATCAACACATTACACACATTGTATTAATAAACTTCTAAAAACGAGGTGGTTCTTCATGAAACAGATTTTTCCTAACTATAGTGCGCATAAACGAACTTTGCGCACGCTTCGTGCGCGGTAATTTCCCTTTTTGACGCACTTGTTATGAAAAAAATCGTCCCATACACGTGCAAAAACTTTAGGAAATGTACTATTTTAACTCGGGTGATTGTCGCCCTCGTTTCACTCGGGCTCCTACTTTCACCCTCGCCGAAAAAAAGTTTTCCCGCACTAGTTAGGAAATGTACTATTTTTTATGTGTGTTACTTACTAGACATCTTGTGGCTTAAGAATGCGTGTATTAAAACTATCCATAAAACTATTTCGAACATAATCGGCCCAGCCGTTTTTGAACAGCTACGACGGAACCCTACACTGAGCGTGGCCCGACATGAAGGTAGGTATAGTTCGAGAAATATAAATTGAATGTTTATTTTTACTATATACAGGGTGTTTTTTTTTCCACCGTTCAAATTCTACGTAGTGAATGTGTAGGTCATACTGACCAACTTTTACTATGGGGACAAAGTCGAAATCGCGAAAAAAAAATCAGCTGTTTCATACATTTCGGGCGGCGTAATGCCGCCAATTTGTATGAAACAGCTGATTTTTTTTTCGCGATTTCGACTTTGTCCCCATAGTAAAAGTTGGTGAGTATGACCTACACATTCACTGCGTAGAATTTGAACGGTCGAAAAAAAAACACCCTGTATAATGTAGGTAGAAAACTACCAATTTATATTTCTCGAACTATATTTTGTAGATTAATATAATGTTCGATATAGGTAGGTATGGTTCAAAGATCATTTTATTGCTTAAAAGAAGTACCTATCTAATGTGACCTGTTTTCAAAGGGTAATGGTCGTGTAAATAAAAGGTGCAGCCGCCCATAGGCTACGGTAGGTGCTTACCACCAAACAGCCCTTGAGTTTATATTTGAACAATAGACGAGTCTTACGTTTAATATTAACCTGACGTTTCGGGCATGATGTTACACCCGTGGTCGCAGTCAGACTTTACTTTAAGAGCCGTTTGTCGACAATACGAGTTATAATCGTCAAAGTTTAATTCAATATACAGGGTAATCAATCCAAATAGGTCAGTATTGAGGTTTTGGAAACGATAACAGATACCAAATATTATTATGTTCGCTATCTGGCCCCAATTTCACCACATTGACAAGTGCTACAATTGTAAATTTACTGTTTATCCAATCGGGGGCGTCTGTAGGCTACAGTTACCGCTTACCATCGGAAGGGCCGTGTGTTTGTTTGCCACCAACATAAAATGTAGTGCAGGAACTTAAATAAATCAGCAGTAAATTACTGTTTTTTTGTGAAGCAAAATTATAATTGTCACAAAAACACGACAATTGTAGCGAAATTCCGACATAAGCCGAACCTCATGATTTTAATGAAAATTTTACTAAACCTTGCGACAATTGTCACGGGTTTCGAAAAATAAGAAGTTAATACTTTTATGTTGGTAGCAAACAAGCACATGGACCGTCCGATAGTAAGCGATAACCGTAGCCTGCGGAGGCCTGTGACGTCAGTAACAATGATATTTACAATTGTCACACTTGTAATTACGGTGAAATACCTCCATACTGAATGTATACGACCCATTTGTAGTGATCACCCTGTATAGCCTTTGTGTTTGTTTAATACAGACGCTATAAATATTTTTTTCCAGCTTTCGCATTTTGTGTCAATAACCGGGTCGTGTGAGGTCAATGACACAAAGTGACCTGTCAATGATACTGATTAATTTGGTTTTTAACCGACTTTAAACAAGGAGGTTTTCAATAGGGAATATAGGGATGATGACTGTAGTTAAAATAAATTAGGTATTTAACATTATTAATAAACGAAGAAATTATTACCTACTAAGATGTAGATTGCAATATTTTTTGTACAAAACTTCTATTTAATAAATTGAAAAGAACTTAAATAAGTAGATCAATAGGCAGTACTCAAACGTGACGTCACTTTTAAGTATTTCATATAAAATGCCATAGTGGTGATAGTTTTGATAGTTCGAAAAAAGATGCTGATTTGACTTGCCACTTTGCCAGTCATCATGCTTGTTCGACCGATTTCTTGTATTTAAAGGTGCATTCAGACCAAACGAACATTCGCTATTCTAACCCCCCACTCTACGAAATTCGATCGTTACACAAAACGTGATTAGTTGATTTCGTAGAGCGGGGGATAGAACAGCGAATGGTCTTTTGGTCTGAATGCACCTTAAGTAATAGGTACCTAGTAGGTACATATTTCCGAGAATGGTGAAGCGAGTTTATTTTTTTTTCTCAATAATGCAATTAAATTTAATATTGTCTTTACGTTCCTTAAAATAGACTCGGAAGTACCTATAGCTTTTAGGGCGCAGTAACTTTACTCACTGGGATGGAAATGGAATTTCATAACACTTTTCAGGCCTCGGCTTGTAAAATAACTTTTTTTTTAATTTCGACAATATTGTATTTTTTTTTATTTCTTTGTATGTTTGAGAAAAGCACTATACATGCCTCTTTATCATGGCGTCTTTATCTTTACCTATCCGGCCCGGATTACTTATACCAACTTGGCCGGAAATCCTCATTTTCCCGGCCTATGATGTCATGTACTATTAATCGATCGTGTGTATAGGTACCCTAGACTAGATGATCCCGTTTGAACCAAGTTGGGGTCTGATAATGAGATCTTGGAGATATCGGTTGAGGTCCGATTTAAATTTTTAGTGTTTAGGTACCAAAAAACAATAGGTACGTCCTCGAGATTTCATTAGTCAAATTAGATAGGTATTATGAAAATGCATATTCTCATTGGGAAGATATATTTAAATTACTTTAAGATAATGGTATAACATAATCTTAATTTAATTACATTTTATAAATCGCTTTTTCAATTAAAGTAATGAAATAAATGCCAATAATAATAAATGAAATAATTGTGTAAATATGTTTTGAGTAAAATGACTGTAATTGTAAAGAAAATCTTGTTTTATTATCTAAGCACCTTAGATTAGAATATCATGGCTTTTGTTGGTACCTATAGGTTATGTTAACTTGGATATTTGTAAACGTAAGATTTGTAAATAATATGCATCATCTAAACATCAATATTAATTGTTTGTATAATAACCAAACATAATAATTTAAATTGAACTTACCGTGGGACTAGGTCAATTTGAGTAGATATATGACATTTTTATTAGTTTAAATACTTTAGAGTTTTAGTTAAATTTTTATTTTGAATTAATTTTCTATGTCTTAGGTTGGTTAGAAGGCAATCTCCTTGTCACTTCTTAGCCTTGTAATACCTAGCAACTAGATTTTTTACATAGTTACATAATTTATAGACTTATAGGTACAATTACAATACCTAGGTACTCCGATGGGATTTTGCAACTAAAGTTACCAAAAAGTTACCTACTCACCAAATTTCGAGTCTCAATGCAAACTGAAGAAAGGTTACTCGGAATGAATGGCTTTTAGCAAATAAGACGACTTTTCACAGTTGACGAATTTCCGCACACAGCATCTATTATTGGCTCTTGAATAAAATTATCCTTACAGTTGCATGTGCTTTCGATATGGTGCTATAGTAGCACTAAAAAAAGCAAACATTTTAACCCGTTGATAAAAAAATCGAACGCATTCATAATTACATTTACCTACTTAATATTACGTTACCTTATAAGCGTAAGTATAACTAGGTTTTGGTAATAAACGCAGTGCCTATCAAAGCGCTTCAAAAGATGTCTCCCCGTTTCATCCTGCAGAGTTAAATTCACAAAGGCCTCACCTATGGACCGGCGTAGTAACGAATTCGGCTGCCTCCCCCCGTTTGTAGGTCAGCCGCTACAAACATAGCTGCCCAAGCCTCCCCGTCCCCAAACACAAGAATAAAAACTTCTTATCACGATTCTTACCAACTTATAAGGTAGGTATATTAAGTAAATGAATGTGTCACCACGCAACTGATAACGAGATAAGCCGAGCACATAAGGAGGTGTGTCGAAGTCGACGTTACGGAATGTAGGTACCAGGCTGACATACATAGTGGGCGTCACATGTGACGGTATTCGGGTAATGTGACACGTGTGGGGGACGGTGGGGGTGGGCGTTGCCGGGGCGGGCCGCGGCGGCCTGCCCGCCGCCGGCGCACGCAGCTCGCCTCGGCATTCGCGCGCCACCGCCGCTCTGCGCGCCCGTCTGAGACCCCATTCCGCGCTCGCGCTCCGCACGCGCCGCACGTCCGCGTTGTGTAGTGTTTCGGACTTAGTGCTATGCACCGGAATTGAAAATACAGAGACTCGTTTGACGCGCTCGCGTCTGAAAGCATGGAAGAAAAACCGGAGGAACATTACAGCTTACGCTGGAACAATCACCAAGCGCACCTCCTCCGCTCCTTCGAAGCTCTCCTGCACGCAGAGACTTTAGTGGATGTGACGCTTGTATGTGCGGAACGCCGCGTCCGAGCGCATAAGGTCCTGCTCGGGGCTTGCAGCCCGCTGTTCCGGCGGATATTCAGCGAGAATCCTTGCAAGCATCCAGTTATCGTGTTGAAAGATTTCCAAGGATGGGAGGTGCAGGCGGTTGTGGACTTTATGTACCGTGGGGAGGTGTCTGTGGCGCAGGAGCAGCTAGGGACTGTGATACGGGCGGGGGAGTCGCTGCAGGTGCGAGGGTTGGCCGATCACGAGCGGGAGGAATCGGCGCGGTCGTGTACGCCGCGGAGTCCGGTGGCGGCCGAGCCGCCGGCGGCGTCACCGCCCGCGAGTCCGGCCAGCCCGCAGCCTAGGAGGAAGCAGGCTCGGCCGCGCCGCCGCTCTGGGGAGTCCGACACGCCGGAGAACCTGTCGATGCGTCGGTCGCCGGGCGACGGCGGGCTGAAGGCGGTGCGGCTGGCGCGTCCTCGCTCGCCGCCGAAGCAGGAGGCCGAGGAGGCCGAGGAGGCGCCGCCGCCGCCCCGCATGTTCCCGCCGCACCAGGACCTGTACCCGCCGGTGCCGCCGCAAGCCGTCTCAGCTTTATCCCTCACGCCGCCTCACAGTAAGTACATTAAAATTACTAATCTAGTTGGTCGTGGCACGCAACAAACGTTTCAAATATAAAAACCGTTGACTTTCAGTATTCCAAAATACTACTTAAATACACGAATATTCAAATGTGTAAACTATCTGAAATATTTTTTAATAATCTCGTTATGTTATCAGATTCAGTTTCCAAATTCGAATAATTCATTTAAAATCATTGTCAGGACTGACTTAAAATGTGTCAAAATAAAAGGGTGTCCAAATGACAATTTCATGTTTGAGACAGTCTCATTTCGTGTTAGTTTTATCATTATTGAGGAGCCACAAAAGTGTCTATTTAAGGTTATGTTATAAAAAGTTAAGGCCAATATTAGAAGCAAGGCTGTTCTGGATGAACAATAACGACGTACCTGATAGGTAAATCGGTAAATAAAAACTGACCTCGGCATCAAGATCTTTAAGTTAACGCTACATTGGTTAGCCTTTTATTTTAAACGTAAACAAATTATTTGACGTTTTTTATTAAAATGTAAGTAAGTACACGATTTAATTGTCCACCTATAGGTATCGTTATGTAGGTATGAATGATTTGATAGTATAAATTCTAAAATAATTAGTATTGAACTTTGCTGTTTAGATTCTAATAAGAAAATAGAATCATGTAAACAATAAAGAGTTAAATGCTACCTACTCTGTATGAATTATTTCAAAAGTTACAGAATATTTTTGTTCAAAATCAATCACAGTTAAAGTCAAAACTGGCACTCTATAAAAAAAATACTCCCAAATAAGTATATTGTTTTACCAAACTTGTCAGATTTAGCATAATTCGGCCCTCCATCATTGCCCCTAGGCGACCCACAAAATTCGCTTTAAATAACCTACTGTTTAACCCCAGCGGTTCACGAGTCGAGATTTATCACGCTGCACCCCACCGCACAGGTTTCCTCACACTCGATAATGGCATGCTTCGTGATACCAACATACTCACGAAAATATCTCACTTAAAACATATTCCGTTCAGCTCACGAGTCACGAATTTAATCATTGTTGTGACATTGTAATGCCGTATTTAGAATAAAATATCGTTTATGCGCAGCTTTATAAGCAATTAAATTTTAATGGGGAGAAAGTGACATATCTAAAACCTTAGTCCTATTTCAATGCCGTTTTATGCG
This sequence comes from Thaumatotibia leucotreta, assembly GCA_025490895.1. Classification (NCBI taxonomy): domain Eukaryota; kingdom Metazoa; phylum Arthropoda; class Insecta; order Lepidoptera; family Tortricidae; genus Thaumatotibia; species Thaumatotibia leucotreta. Next base: position 143,503 of record JALPQI010001105.1, on the reverse strand, counting down.
AAAATATGTAATGATTCACTTAATTATACCGTGAGCTAATGTAATTACGGTGTACCGCTATCGATGGAATCGCAAGATCACATTATCGCTTTAAGCTACCTACTGATTATATTGACCGGAACCTCACATCTGAGATAAAATTAAGATCACCTATTCATGCGTCGGGTGCATTATCTCGTCAATCGCGTGAAAGGTTATAACTTTATAAAGTCCATTAACTTAGCATATCGCAAACATTGGCCCGGCCGTAAAATATCGTTTTAAATGGCGGTGCCTGCATTCTACCCGCCGTGTATGGTCCTCGTAAATGTGTGTCAGTGTAAATTTTACACTTCAATAATTATTGCCTGTGGTCTCTTTGCTCGTATGAAAGAGGAAGCAATTCGAGCAGTCATCTTAGTTTATGATCCCTTTTCGATTTCTAAACGCGTTTACAGCGGATAACGCCGTGTTTCTTGAGATATTTACTGCGAATTTTATTGATGACGCTCGAAGGGATTGCATTTTAATTACAATACCACACAAAGCTAGCCATTACGTATACCTATTATTATTTTCTTTTTAATGTATTTCACCCTTTTATTGGCATAATATGTAAAATGTATTGAACATTGAACATTTGTTATAAGTAGTAATGATAGAAAAATAAAATTATTTTATGTTATATGATAATCACGCGGTGATATTAGCACTTGTATGTTTATGTTATTGTCATTTCACAATCAATAGTGGACAATCATAGTAACAAAAGCGTAGTAGGAGTTCACAAATCACGTCAGCAATGTATTTTATACGACAGGTTTAAAACCTCGGTCGGAATTAGTTCAAGGAGTGGTTTTATACGTCAATTTTGTTTTATTGTTTCCTCAGTTTCGCGTATGTGCCGAGTGCTTGATTGCACCATAATGCCGTGGGTAGTAATGAAGGGTTGCACGCACTCGGTGCGTGGGGACTTGAGGGGGAGATTTGTGAACGTTTCCGCACTTGTCAAGTTTGAAATCAAATTTCGAACGCATTCAAATTTTACTTTAATCACCGGTGTGGTTTTCCTTAAACATGTAGGTACATCTTTATACCTTCTATTCGTTTATTGAACTTAAAGGAACGATATTTTCCTTATACATTTTTTAATCAAGCTCCCAAGCTTAGTAAGACGTCATAATATCAAAATCAGCGGTTAAAATTTAATATAAGAGGATATTTTATTGTTTCCTCCATCTCCGTGTGTGATGAGAGCTTGATTATGGTTAATGGTGGTACGTAAATGTAATGAGGGGTTGGAGCGCCGCAATCACAGGCCTTCCTGATTGTACTCACTTGGACTTGTCAAGCAATTCCAAATTTGAACCGCTCTCGTATTATCCATGATTGTTTTATTTTCACGCTACTGCAACAATTACCTTTGAGATTATCAAGTGCGATTTAAGACTATTAGCACTGCTGGAATTTATTTTATAATATTAATCACCTTCTACGTGTGTGGCGTTTACGATGCGAAGTTATTTGTAGCGCTAATGGCATTTGAAATCATTAACCTCGCCATAGTTAGCAACAAAGAAATCACCGTTTTTTTTATTCTCCTTACTGGGCCGAAGGACAGCTATTTGAATTAATTGATGAATCTATGTTGTCTATTGTTTACATAAACCTTATGTCTTGACACGCGAGGTCTCAGACCATTGGGTACATGACCTTCAGGGAGGAATAAAAAAAGTAGAACTGTGCAGGCGACGACATTGGCACGAAGCGCGCACACGCGAGGATGAATAGGAAAACAATACGTCACCTACATATTAATTAATGAGAATAATTGGTTAAACCTATTTTCTTTGAAATCTCGAGTAACACAAAATGATTCACAAGTACAAAGCTATTTTCTTTGCAGTTAATTATCACTATAAAAAAGCACACATTAATGATTTTTAATTGAAAGCTTAAGGATTCTTTAGGTTGGAAAAAACTTGCTGTACACAATCAACAATAAAGTTCTCGCTTCTAACGACCTTAAGAAATACTCACAAGCGTCTTTTTTTAAGAAAATAAAAAAATGCAAATCAGATGAACTATAACAAACATCATACCTAGATACTTAAAAACTCATAGTACGGCTACAGTAGCCGTACCAAGGATACGTTAGGTTTTACCAGTTTTACTCGACATGTTATGCAGTCTGTCGCGCCCGCACTGACATATTGGGGCGAGCGCGATAGCCTGCTTTACGTATCGAGTAAAACCTAACGTTACCGATACTTGTAAAGTCATAGTACCTACGGCTACAGGACTGTCCGCAAGTTACGCACCGCATGCTCACCGCGAGGATGACGGCGCCCGCGCAGCGCATTAGCATTCAATCGGCCTGACCCACTCCCGAGCGTTAACACCTAGGATTATGGGAAATGCGGGCTCTGCAAACACTGTTTGAGGACCGGTGATAAGAGCAATTAAGATCTGATTTAATGTATATTAGAATTTTATTTTATCCTTGATGAAATAATGACAAACAAGCGTGGTACCTGCGTGATGCTCAAAGTATTATCATTAAGTCGGTCTGAGCAACTCTATTATAGGTATACAATTATTTATTTTAACTTTTCTCAAAAGGTTTAATGTAACTAATAATTATACCTGTGGTTTAACGTACCTATTTACTGTGTATGGTAGGTATACATTTATGTTCCTAGTATTGTTGCTTTATATTTTTTCTATGGGAGTCTCACGATCCTGAAATAAATTAATGTAAAGTTTTTCACCAATTTGACTATTTAGGTTTGGCTTGATTACCTAATAATGATTCTTATCTTATTGGTGGGGCCCTTACGGATACACTTCGACCCATTGGGATCTTTTGCGTAAAACCTAATAATGACTAAGTTAGGTATTCTCAAATCTTGATGGACATACATTAAATTTACGTCAACCAGCATAACGTGACATCAAGGACAGCATAAATTATGCACGATCCATCACGCATCTACACTGACATTATTTTATTTTGTGTTCAGCAAATGTCTGAGATGACAGCCTCTATATAGCAATTCGCGATCATCTATCTCTATCTTTAATTATCCTATCGACAAAGACAGAGACAAACGAAATACTTGTTTGCAGTAATTCAGGCTCGAATTTCGTAAACAAGGATTTGTCTCTGTCACTCCAACCACGGCGGCATTAGATTGAGAGAGACAAATCCTTGGATTTCGAAGTTCGCGGTAGGGCCGCTGATTATTGATTAGGGCTGCCGTCGCGTGCGCAGCGCGGATGACGACGACATTAGCATTCAATCAATCTGACCCACTCACTGGCACCTCGATTATGGGAAATAAGTAATGTGTAATTAAGAAATAAAGAGAAACAATTTAGGATCATTATCTGCTCGTGTATGTATAATCGCTTGTGTAAATATTTTGATTTTAAATACATAATGTTAAAATCTTAAATTCCGTGTAATATTAATAAATAATAAATAAATAAATATCTTGGGACATCTTACACAAATCAACCTAGTCCCACGGTAAGCTCAATTAAGGCTTGTGTTGTGGGTACCAGGTGACGATATAGATAGATACGTATAGATACTTAGATACATACACATCCATGACCAAGGAACAAACATTTGTGATAAATAAATACACAAAGAATGCCCTCGCCGGGATTCGAACCCGGAACCTCCAGCTTCGTAGGCAGGGTCACTACCAACTAGGCTACAGAGGCTGACAAAATATTAAGACAATTTAATATGATGATGGTTTTACCAGTGTTAATCATTATTTACAATGCAATAAAACCTACATAAAAGTCATCTTCATCGCAAGCACTTCATTAAAATTACACTAATAAATACTCATAATGTAAATTGACATAATTATGTAAAGAATATGCATTAACAGCACTAATAAGCGCGTGTAACCAAAAAAACATAGGCATTAAAATAAAATAAAACATTGCATGGATTTCTAGTCACTCCTTATAGTCCTTATACATCAACGGAGACATGCGCCAGTTATTTAAAAGGGAAAACTCCAAACGAGTGACAGAGAGCACTTCAGCGCCATGCGTCTCATTTGACGTTTGCGTGCGTCTTTGTCAGGCCCAAGAGTTTTCTTAAACTCTGGTTGGAGTCTTGCAGAATTCTTGTAAAATTAAAAAGTCACGTTTTAAAACTCATTCATAACATGAGAAAGGTCTTTGTCATTCGCAGGAGTTTCTCAAATTGTTTTATTTCAGTTGATGTTCCACTTTTCCTGTTTAAATATACTTTCAACATGACGATACGATTGGTTTGAGCAATAGCATGTTAAGCAAATTACTGATTAAGTATCTCAAAAAAGTCATAACTAATAAAAACCAAAATATTGTTTATCGGCCAAACGATTGAATTCCTGGTCACCCTTTTGGGCGTACCTATTTTCTATTTAGAAAGAGTATAATTATTAATTGTAGTAAATGTTGCTTCCTTTGATTGTTATTTTCAATCCACAATCTAATATCATAATGGCTAATAAAATTATAAGATTTCTTAAGCACGATTTAGCATTCTTTGAATACCTACAAAAATATGTTAATGGCTGCAAGATGCCAATAACTTGTCAGTTGTGTTATCATTTCCCCGCCTCAAAGCATAGAGAATACAGATCAGTGGGACAGACAAGCGTTAATTGCCATTTTAATCAGCCATTGTGTTGGCCCCACAATGACGTCACAACACGTGTACCTATATGATGGGTATTTTCATAATTGGAATCCTATTTGTTTACGTTTTTATTCACGCGTTCATGCTTTGTTGGTTGCCAGTAATTTATGTTTTTATAATTATCATGTCGGAACCAGTTGAAGCTTACGATTCTACCTTCATTAGCTATCATCATCATAAACTTAAGAGATATTCTCTTGTCGGTGGAGTAACTTCCAGCCCTCTCTATCTTGTGCTAGCACTTTGACACTTTGATGCGAAACCACCTTCGCTCTTTCCATCACTTGGTCCATGTAGCCTTGTCTGCCTCTTCCTCTTTTACCTTCTATCTTGCCCTCAAGGACGGTTTTGAAGAAATGGTCGTGTCGAAACAAATGTCCAATCATCCGCGTCTCACTTCGATGGTATACATTAGCTATCAGATTTTGATAAAAGTAATGTATCTATTTTAAGAAATTACGCCCAGGTGTTGCCTATAAGTTGATATAGGCACTTGCATATATGATATACCTGAAAAGAACAAATGTCGTATTTTAGGAGAGGTATATAACCTAAGCAGTGGGCGATAACACGCTGAAACGATGATGGTAATGATATCTGATAAGTCCAACACTAAACGTTTAGCGAGTGCTTAAAATTTTAGCACCAACGTACTACGAGATTTCGATAAACCGTTGCAGATTGCCTATGCGTTTCAAAACGCGAACAAAACGTGTACGCATTACGAACGTTCAAACATAAACTGAATTCTCATAAAGCCCGCCGTACACTAGAAACCTGGTGGGCGTATCGGTAATGATATGCGTTATATAGTGCCACAATAATTTATGTGAACATTTCTATCCGCTGCAGGTGATTTATCTAGCAGGTGACTCGGTCGTGAAAGGTGAGAGCGGTGTTGCCACATCGTGAGCTGGCTTTGACAAACAAAATGCACGCATTCGTATTGATTAAGCGATATGCATATCGGCGTATTGGAAGATAATTGAAGGGTTCGTTAAGGAATGGAATACTAGACAAAACGGGTTCAAGAGAATGTATGGGAGATTATCTATCATGAAATTTCTATTCTAACATTTCTAACTGGATTATACTATACATGTTTCTATTTTACTTCTAAATGGCCTCTAGTTTCATTGTACGATATATTAGTATCAGTGAAATAAGCATATACGTTTTGTTTTAATAAACTTCATTATTTTCTCGTCTATTCAAACGCACCCTAATAGTTAGAAAACATGAATGGGTGGTCGCGGCGGCGACCTATTCATCGCTTCCTCATAATAAAGCAATAAATATTCAATTCTACTCCATCATTCGACTAAATAACTTGACGAAAACTCACAACCTCGGTAAATAAACCGCCCTTGTAAAAATGTAATTTACAACCTAGACACTTGCTGATTACACGGGTGCAAGCATAATCCTATTACTGGCTACAGGTAATTGAGTAGTTTACATAATTAAACACTTGCTCACATGAAATATGTAGGTTTAACAGTGCAGGCGCAAATGCCCCGCTACACGTATTAATATTCCCGGCCTTGCGTTCTGCGATCAACTTTTCCATATTTTATAAATTTATCACAAACAAGTGCCTCGCTCTACAGATTTATAAGTACGTAAGTGGAAGCGGGATGCCCTAATTTATAGTTGACGGCAGAATACAAGTAGTTGATCATTAAAATCGGTTCCACTGCTTCAATCTAATTTTAGACAAGCAATCATGGTTTTATTTTTCTACGGATGCAAAAAATGTCCCGCGGTAAACAAAATTGGGGCCACACGAGCTTGCGTTTGAAATTGGAATACTTTTTACTAGCCGTAAATTATTTATTTATGTGTTTTAGGTTGTTTATTATAAATAACCGACTTTCTGTTAATCAATAAAAACATAATGAGTTTAATAATAATTAAGTAGGTATTATATTTTATATCACACTTTAATTATCATCATAGTACATTATAACATTATCGATAGGTAATTTAAAATAACATAAGTACTAGAATACTAAACATTTTATATTTCCTGGGCGAAAATTGTACATATTACACCTCAAACTCACAACACATATTAAGTAAACTGAACGAGTGATACTTATTACCGATATTAGCCACTTAAACGCCTAATAATAATAAATCACATTTCCCTATTAGTTGTAAAGATGTAAACCTTTACATTTCTAGTAAAGGAATAGTTTACACTAGAGTGACACGAAAATGAGCTGTAAAATTTGTTTTGTGTTCAGGACTCGTACACAAAGCCTAAGGAAATTATGGCCGCCCTCATTTTGGTTCCATTTGTTACCTTGAACAAAGCATTAAGGAGGTATGTAGATCAGAAAATGTCCATGTAATCATATATCGAGGTTATAATATATTAAGTCGGCTACCGTAGCCTAGTGTTCGATTCCCGGAGAGGGAATTATTTGTGAATTTAATATCACCAAAAATATAAATTAGGTATTATTATAGAACGACATACAATTAAAACAAACAATATAAGGACTTAACTTAACTATCTAAATAAAAAAATGGCCTAATTCGCCGTCAGTGGGCAAGGTACCCAGAAGGCTGGCCGCATTCCCCCGTTGTATAGCTATACTCGTACTCAAACGCTGTGCAAGGTACTGGCCAGCCCTCTGGTCGCCTGAGGTCTCTATTAGACGAGACGCTAGATCTTTAAAAAGTCCATGTGCACTTGGCCCCAATGGCCCCAAGGTCTCCACACCAAACGCCGCAAATATGTAGCTGGTTCCTAAAGCAGCATATTTGCGGCGCTTGAGACTTTCGGCTAATGAAGCCGCGGCGCCAGCAGCAACGCCAGTGACCGAAACATGGGACGGCGCCATTAGTATCATATCACCAATAGTTACACAACATCAATCTCTGTTTGACGTCCTTAGTGCATTATACCCAACACTGTCCTTGTTAAACTGTTTTTCATCACACTTGCTGTCTAAGCGCGCCATTGCTTGCGCGCGTAGCGGGAGTAATAGAAACGTGAAATTCCCTAGGGAGTAATAGAAATGTCAGTACGACATTTAATAATATTATGTCTTAAAACTTATGTTTTGGTTGGCAAGTGTGATGAAAAACATTGTATGCATCACGGTCAGTAAGCGGAATACTAACTCGAGTCATAAAAGCCCTCCGCCTAACGGCGTCGGGCTTCTAACACTCTCGTTAGTAATCCCGTACTTACCTCTCTTGATGCACAATGTACTATTATAATTGTAATATTATCACAGAAATAACATTTAATATTGGAGCACCATAATGTTTTGAAATATTATTTCACATACATGTAAATGCCATAAAAAGTGATCAAACCGTTGAAAATTATTTCCTTATTGTGATAATACCGATGATAAAAAAACCGTTTGACGTGTAACGGAGAGTTGTCGAATTAGCGGACGATTGTGGTAGACACACGTCTTTGAGTGGCTTAAGGTTGTTTGACCTTCGAAACATTAAGTACAGAAGTCGCTAGTGATTAGTTTTACAATACTATTATCTAAATTCGCTGTGATTCGCACGGAAGGTCGTCTGGTGTAAATGGTGTAATTGGAAGCACGTTGGACCGGCAATCCAAAGGAAGCGGGTTCGAATCCCGTGACAACCAGTCTTACGCAGTTGAATTTTTCTATGGTAAGCACATCTGTTACGACATTGTGGGTATACCAGTACGTTAAGAAGACGTTCCGAACAATTTAATGATGCTTTACGCACACTATGTTAGAAAATATTACTCACCTATTATGGGCCAAACAAACAATTAGATTTACGTTTTACAACCATAGGTAAGACATCATTATCAATGACGTGTTAATTGTACGGAGTCAGTGCAGCTGTCACAATAATAAGGAAAACTTACACGAATGTAGGTATGACGAATTGGTAACATATGAACTTTGAAATAAATACCTAATTCCTACGAACAAATAAAACATGGAAGCCGCACGCCGTACTAAAGTGCCTTTCAAAAACGGTCCTGAATTTTAGGACAAGTGTTACCCCCTCTTCAATGCATCACGGTAATGAATTTCAATATCAACCTATAAAATCTTAAGCCGCCATTTAAAAATAGTTGTGATTGGTTCATCAAAGTTTTGATTGGCTATATTCTATAAACATTTGTCAAAGATGTTGCGTCGAAATATGCGCGGTTAAGAAAAGCGCTATGTCCTGCCCATCTTGGCACAATTGAACAATTTGTTTTTGGGGGTATGTTTGAGCTGGCGTTAGACGTCCATGTTATATATGGTCGCAGCCTAATACATATTTTTCCATTCATCATCATATCAGCCAAAAAAAATCCACTGCTGAGCCTCTTCCAAAGATTGCCACCCGAATATAGCAGACTCCTGCGATCTTCGCCAGGTCATATTTTTTCCACTAATTCATTAAAATTAGGTACTTTATATCTTGTAGTCTTGTATAGGAACACACTTTTGGTTCCTATACAAGACTACAAGATATAAATAAGTACACAAGACTCTTAGCGCATAAATTTTTTGATTTTGCCGTTTTTCTACTGCTAGGAATTTTGGACAGAGTAGGTATGTTCAAATCGTGCGTGCGTGGGTAGGCCCCCACAAGGTGGACTGATGAGCTGGTGAAGGTCGCAGGAGTCCGCTGGATGCGGTTGGCGCAGGACCGGTCATTATGGCAATCTTTGGGGGAGGCCTATGTTCAGCAGTGGACGTCTTTCGGCTGATATGATGATGATGATGTTCAAAACTAGGTCCGATTATAACCCTACTTGTCTAAATTAGTAGAATCCATGCCAAAAGTGTAAAAAAAATGTGCACCCTTCATCCCTGACCCGAAGTTTTTTTTCTGCAAATAGTAATATGTATAATACAATAATATAATATAATACTTAAGTAATTAAAATTAATTTATTTCGATCAATAAAATTGTCCATAAATTGTAAAAAAAAAATGAATACATTCTGCATACTTAGTCGATATCCTAAATGTCCTAATATTGTAGGTATTCATAATAAAGAGTCCACGACATGAAGTTTTTTTTTCTATAAAATTTGCATCACCTGCAAACCCCTGTTTATGGAATAGTGTTTCGTTATTCACTGGCCACTAACTAAAACCTCGAAACCTCATATGTTAGCACACAGAAATTAAGGCGGCCATTAAAATAGCTTTCAATAAGCGATTATTGATACGCGTTGCGGATCGTAAAGAGGCTGATATACGGTCGGACGAACGGCGAGCATAGACTAATACAATATTTCCAGACGCTCAAAGTAATAGTCAAACTATTCTTTATTCAAGTAAGCTTATTAATAAGCATTTTCGAATCTTCTGACATTATCAAGAGAGAAAGCTCCGACACCGCTAACCAAACACCCTGTATTTGCCTGCTCAGATATTTATGCTTATAAGCATCCTTACCGCTCCTTTATATCTAAAGGCAATATACAATTAGAGAGAAATAAAAAAATCTACTACTGGTCTCTTTCACTTTACTTCAACAGCCTATAATATATCAGTCCACTAGGACAAAGACCTCTCGAGTATTCGCATTTAAAGCTAAATGGCTATAATCGCCACGCTGGGCAAGCGGGTTGGCGATCGTAGTAGTGTGTCTAATATGATGATGCTGCTGCACAACACCAATGTTCAATAAATTAATGGTCAATAACGCTTCAATCCCTTAGTTGAATCTTCCGATATCCACGGGAATAGTTGAAGTGGTCAGGGTCACAAATGAATTGTTACTACCGTCACCACGTGCCATTTCTCGTCCGACATGATACGCGCGCATCAACAATTGACCATAGTTATGCAGAAAACGATCAACTTCGATTTTTTGTCAAAGCAGAAAGCGGCTAAACTCAATTTAAAATTTAAGTTGGTCGCTTTTAGCAAAATTATGGTCAAATTGTCGCAGACAACGGCACCTGTCAGTGTCAATTGGAAACGCACACATTCAAACCGGCATCGCAATATCACATTACGTTGTACACCGATGGGTAATCCAAAATACTCTATACATCCATGGCGGCGAGTTCCAATTACCAGTATTTGTCAGAGTTGAGAAACGCACAGTGCTGTTGTGAATGCTATCTGAGAATCAAGCGTTGACATGCTCTTTACAGCTTTAAGACTCATTGACTTGTTTATGAACGAAAAATTAAAAAAAACTTGTTGAATGGCTTGTGACAATTTGTATTGACACGAATAGCTAACGAGCTGAGGTTTTTCTTTGAGAATATCTCGGCCGCGGCTAATTGCCACGATCCTTTCCTATTTTGTATGAAAATAAATGTGTCGTGGAAATTAGATCGATCGAGACATATTTTTTGAGAAAACTTTTGACCTCGTTTGGCTATGTTTTAGATATTGTGTTATAATGTTTTGGTAGTTTGATTATTTTTGGTTTGAATTTATCCAGCGATTTTCTTACGATTTACGATATTCTTTTGATCGAAATTTGATTGCACCTATCAATATGGAATAGAGATACATAGTTCTATACTTTTCTAACGTTTCGATGTCACTCTCGTCACCGTCAGTGACTAATGTGGCTGATTTTGCATTATCCGTATCACTAATATCACTACACTATCTCCTTCAAACGCCATGAGTTTGAAAAAGATGGTGCTAACACAAATTCTGTTATATAACTGGGGATGGGACATGAGACATAGGGAGGTGTAGGTAATAGCGACTTAAGAAGTTGAGAGTGTTGAGACATCGGTATTTGTCATACTTACGAGCATAATAAGTGCATGTAGGTATGTGACAATACGTTACCCGAGTAAGATTCATTGAAATTTTAGTCATGTTATTAAGTTATTATACGTTTACTCAGAAAAGTGGCGTTGAGTTTTGCAAGGATTCGTATAACATTTAAGGAAAGTTAAATACTCGTACTAACCCCCTTATTCATAAACATCCGCTAAGTATTGTTTGTCCCTTTCGGTCTTACCGATATGTCCATAAGAGTGAAAGGTACAAACAATACTTAGCGGCTCGTTAAGTTAGGAGGCGTTTATGAATAAAAGGGTTATTATTTACTCATAGTTAACATTCTGAAAGAATCTCTGCTTTCGTTCCTAATGCCACTTGACATTACAGCTAGCACTATGCGGTATTCATCATCAGCCTATGATAGTCCACAGCTGGACCTAGGCCTCTCCTATTAACTAACCGTATAAACGCATTAGGTGGTACATGCCCATAATCGCCACGATGGGCAAGCGGATTGGCGATCGCAGTAATGTGTCCACTATGATGACGCTGCTGCCCATCATCAATCTTTTATCAAATAGTGGTCAGTGACACTTCAATCCCTTAGTCGACTCTTACGACACCCGCAGGAGTAGTTGGGGTGGTGACATATGTATTCTTACTGCAGTCACCACACGGCTAATGCGGCTATGCGGTATTAAATGGGTATTAACCTAATCTAAGCTACGATTTCTTACGATTCCCCCCAAATCACGAATTACCGTTTTAAAACAGATCCAAAAAACTGTTATACAACACGCAACCGGAACTCGAATCATATATTAGGTTTAATCTTATACGAATTTAATAACGAGTGATATGCGCGGCCGCCATTGTCCGCCTGAGAAAGAACTCCATTTTTTGTTGACGATAAAGAGGTGCCGACGATCCCGCGGAGATTGATGCATGCGTGATCATATTCATATCTACCCGCTGTGCTTCGCGTTATTAAAAGTATAAACTCACAACATTCACAGTACCGTCAACCGGGGTCAATGGGGACAATTTTGAACTTTGAGTAAGATTTTAACGGAATATTTACATGAACGAGCTCAATGTTATGGTTTCAAAACTTTAATCTTATGTTAGAGATCCTATTTAGGATAGTTTTATTACGATAGAATCAATCTAAACCCCCTTTTTTTTCAAAAAAACCGGCCGTCCCTATTCAGGCTGCATACGGGGTCAATAGCAACGAATAAGGGACCAATAGGGAAAAATGCCTAGGGTTGTCACAAAAATAATAAGCTTACAGGTACGTACCTAGGTACCTTTCTACCCAGTAAGTAGATATTGTAAAACTTACAATAACTATGGAAATAGGATGGCATATGATTCATATGAATAAAAATACCTGCATTTAACAAAGCTTTTATTTATAATGTACTTGTGGGTAATCACTGTAGGTAATCATTCAGAATCATCATCATCATCAGCCTTTGATAGTCCACTGCTAAAAAAGAAAGAAAGTAATATAATATGGGTAAGAGGCGTAGGAACTAATTTTTACGAAAGCAACTGCCTTCAAATTGAGAGGGTAAAAATAACCTAATCGGGATTAATCCGGTTTCCTCGCCATGTTTTCCTATACTTACCAAAATAACAAATTACTTAATAGAAAAAACTTAAAGCCAGTGTCAGCAAACCTTCCGAAATTCACTCATTTAAATGTTGGTTAAAGAAGTCAATTGGTTGTAGGTGTTGGTTAAAGTACGTAAATTGGTAGTAGGTACCTACTTATGTACTTAAAAAACAAAACATATATTCATTTAATCATAAAAATAATTTTGGCAGCCCTGTCCCAATACACCCTTTATCGTCCTTATTTGAACTAATTACGTCCCTATTAACTGTCAAAGCCGACCCGATCCACCCCTCAAGCCGTCCCTATCGACCCCCAAAGCGTCCCTATAAACCTCTGTTTTTTTTTCAAAACTTGCTTATGTTTTTGTTTTCGCACTTTTGGTATTGAAACAAAGATAATTTCAACTTACCGTGACATAAACACCTTCTTTAATACACGGTTAATCTCCTTATAACTGCCGGCACTGCTTAACTTGTTTAAAAACATAATTTTTTTAAAGACTCCCGGAGCACATTTGAACGGGTCACTGGCGACGTCAACTTCGAACTGTTAGTTTGACCACCTACCGCTACCTTCATGCCTGTCCAGTGTTGCCATTGGCATCAGTATATAATCTACTTTCATTTGATAACGCACAAGCAAATGCATGTGGAGAAGTTTTAAAGATATTATGAAGTAAATGTCGTTTCCGGTTTTTGTCCCTATTCACCTCGCCATCCCTATGCACCCCAGTTGACGGTAGCCAAAGATATATTTTCGTCACACGACCATAATTGATTCTAGCCGTAAAATTCAAATTTTGAATGAGCGTTCTGTGAATGGGAATCGAAATAAGATCACGAGTATGTTCACTGCCTCTCACCGACACAATGACCGGCGCATACGCCAGATCTCTCTCTCGATAAACACAAAAAACCCCACGAAAAAACTACATGTCATGCATCTACGTGTGCTAGTCGATTTCACGGCGGCCATGGGAATTGAGTGACGAATGGAGTTTAGAAAGCAATTAAAATACAGACCGGCGACCAAAAAGTGCGCTCGACACATGAAATCGACGGCCGTGTCACGATGCACCGCGGCAAAAACGGCCCGAACCGTTAAAACCGAACCAAACTGTTCCAAATTCACCGCCACTCATCGCACAGAGATTTTTTGACCCTTGAAAGGGATCCTTTACCACAGATAAATGTTATTCTGCCGAAATCAAGGAAAATACCTTCATAAAAACTTTTCCCGCTACTGAACTTCGCAACCTACTTAATGTAACGAAAAACGATACAAAGGGACGAGCGTCCGAGACTTGATTTTTTACCGCAAAGGCCGGCAAGGAAACGAAATCGGATTACAGATCTGTGATTACAAAGTTTCGTACCGCGGGAAACCACAATTTCGTGGCGTGTCTCAAACATGTCTTGTATAACGTCGTAGATTAGATATATGCTAATTAAATGTTTCGTTTTGTATGTTGGTATCGCGATATGCAGCTGTCAATCACAACCATAACTGGCAACCGGACTTTTGATTTGAATACAGAACATGACTTTATTCGATTGTTTTTTTTATAAACAAATCGTGTGTTGTGTGTAGAATTCTACAATGTGGCCGCGCAAATGCGATGTGTTAACATAATTACAATAAATATCATTAGCTAAAAGCTACTAGGAAACGAGTACCTTATTTCTCGGTAATTTCATTACAAATTACGAATGTATCTATGTTATTAACTAGCGACCATGAGTCAGACACATGAGTGAGTAATATCACAATGGCGGTGCACAAACCAATGCGGCCTACCACACACGTAAACAGCAATTTGGCCGGAATCAATCTAACCTTTTTCTATATCAATACGATACGCGCCGTGATAAATAGACGCCCATAGACAATTTACTCTTTTGTTATTCGATTGCATACTCGATTGTATCGACTTATAATTGGAATACGAGATAGACCATTCACGTCACTCTCTGTTTTGTTTACTTGCATGAATCTATAAATAATCAAACAGATTTTTAGTTAGAAAGAGTCCTCAGTTGATTGCTTGCAGAATGAAATAAGTCACCATAAACATTAGTCTTTCCTTTTATTAGTGGTACCTAGTTTTTGTTGGACACACATTTTTTTACTTTTTACGGTCCATGCACAGAGAAAGTCAACAGTAAGTGTAACGATCTAATCGATTTTTTATTCGTATTCGCAGCTTTATCCGCTTTAAATCGATTCTTGCGAATAACCGCAATCGTTTTGGCTCTTTCATATGATAGATTACATTACATTACATACGCAACGGAAGCGAACTATTACCGATACGATCGACAGACCGCAGAGTATATACCCTCGTTCTTTATTATAACACGATACGTGACGAGCAAACAAAACGAAAACTTCTCACTGTAGACAAGTTATTACACGATAATAAATTTAATAACGAAATTAATTAGGCCGCCCCGATTTCTAAAATAACAATGAACTTCGAAGCGTCATGTGAGCAATAAATCGAGCTTCGAAAACGGAGTTGAATCGAGTGATTAAAAGCGATTCACTACTTGGGCATAGCATAGACAATGAGATCGACCTCTCATTTCGGCGCGAACCCGAACAATAGAAAGCGTCCCAGCCAAAAACTTCACACGATGTAACATGGGAAGTTAACGAAAATACATTTCAATAGCTAATGCCCAAATTGGTGCGAGCTTACGAAATTAACACGTTACTAGCTGTAATTTATTTGTATGGAACCCAAACTCTCCCACCGTGTGTGATTCAGCTAATGTGTTCTTGTTACAATCAAACGTGAACGCTAATTCGGAAACGGTGTAGTGTCATTATGAAATTACAATTAAGCCAGCAATTATGAGTCACACGTCATCGTTAGTCACGGGAATGGTTTTTATATGAAACTGTTTTGCACGGCAGATGTGTGTGTCATGAGGAAACTGGATCCTGACCCAATCCAGCGGAGCAGTAACTTATCAATCGGTTACCTTTTGACTGAACTCGTTTTTGAAAACAACCATACAGTAAAAGTAGGTACTTGCTATTGTTGACGCTTCAGTTAGGACAAGGCCTAAAGATACTGCGCAATCAAAGATAGCCTTATAAATATTGAGTCGCTGTTTACCAGTATTCGCTACACCCTATATTATTTATGTAATGAGGACTTATATTGGACACGCGATGTCTCGAACAATGCAAGGATAGTCGCAGCATCATCGGCCTAGACTTCTTTCCACTTAATCGTTCCCCACATCGGCGTGCGTGGCGACTGAAACAATGGATTAACCTAGTTGGCGAGAGGTAGCAGTTATGGCGTCTAGATATCGTTACCATGTCCTTGCGAGCGCTATCTATCATGTGATCTATTGTACGAACAGCCGACATCGGTCTTAGATTAAAGCGATAATTAATGCTGATTCCATACGACCTAGATTCGGGTCCGCTCGATAAAGTTAATTTACAGTTATAGTTGTAAATCTCGTTGCAAAATAAACGGCGAGCACGAGCCTGACCATAGACAACGCTCGGCGACTCCCACACAGACGCGCGTGTGTGCGCGGCGTGAATGGGCCCGTGTGACACGTGCCTAACCCGACACGACCCTTCACGCATGTGTCGAGCGAGACACAACAACACATGTGCGTGCCGCGGGAGCGGGACGGAGCGCCCTCTTTCCTCAATGACCGGGGTGCTCTGACAAGTTGTACGCAAGGGTTGCGGCCCAACTTGCCGCTTTCGATTTCTACGCGTGGTGCATATGGGGCACGATCGATCGCTAACTTTGTTGTCTGTAACTTCCAAGTGCGAATTTGTTTACGTCAGTTTCTGGGGCGAACAGCTGGCGGTTCAAATAAAACGGCTTTTAAGTAAATACGTCTAATGTGCATAGAAACAGGGTTTTTATGATGGTGGCGCTTGCGAAAAATGCTAAAATGATTTGCAGAAAAACTGTCGTGTCGAATTTAAGCGTATTGCAGTCTGGTTAGTGTTTCGAAAATAATTGTTTATGGTCGAACAGTTTGTTGGAGGGGAGTAGAAAGCGCCAAGCGGCTAATTGACCACAAGGTTCCCCGTTCTGGAAATCGTGTGATATAATGAAATCGATTGGTCACAGCGCTTGATATCTTCATGTCGCAGTTCTTTTATTTGCATTACATAACCGTGTTGTAACTTGGAAACGTTTGACAAGTGCCTTTTGAACTGAAAATTCTTTTATCTCAATTCGGAAGCCGTGCACGAATTTGTTGCGAAACTAAATGAAATTCGTAGACATGAGTAAGAGAGTGAATATTTCTGTTCAGACCAACCGTTGGCACCCTGGCGACGGTCGGAGCTCGCAGAACAACTTTACAGTAAGTTTAGACTAATTATCTATACTAAAACCTATGTAGTATCTACCGACTTATCACTTATCAGGCTAAAAACAAGTCAAAAGTCAAAAATAAGAAACACAAATTACTTACCTTACATCCCCATAGAACCATGCCTTATTGTAATAAAAAAGCGACCTACCCATAGTACCAAGTTCCGTTACCTGTTATTCCAGCTTATGGATGGCAAAATCATTTACCTTCTCGTTGTTTCCATATCTCAATATCATACACACGAACCCACGTACAATCAAACAGATAATAATCTAAATAAGTACTCTTTTTTTTTGGCCAAATTCGTGTGAAGTAAAACACAGCTAAAATAACATCTCCCAACACGATACAGATCTCCACAGTTGTTTTTAAGCAATTTCCATCCAATATGAATGTAGGCTTATTGATTGTCAGTAATCATGCAAATTACTCGAGCTAACGAGTGCTGTAACCAGTGACACAAATTAACTGTTTGGTATTCCTGCCTCTATAAACCTAGACGCCTAAATCCCACATTCAGAATAGCTTATGAACCTTTAGAAGTGGTGTACTTGAGTCCTTTTAGGATTGGGAGTGAAACGTATGTAACCATGTATCGTAAAATTTCTAGGCTTTCCAATGCTAGTGAGAATTACAATTAAGCAAGTAATAGACCAAGTCCATAAGATTGAACGGGATCCGTTTGATGGGCCACTGTTGACGGGTCTAGTTCCCATTTTTAGATTCTCTCGTTACTTTAGATCATAGATTCCCAAAGTGCGCTAAACTCATCAAGGGTGACCATACTGACCATACCATCAAAAACAGGTTATCTTCCATGTAATTGTGAGTGTTTTAATAAATCCATCCCATTTTGTCGCTTAAAGGGCGCTATTCGCTTGTACCTTTATAGAAATTAAATGTGTAAGCGTCCTTATAGCAAGCGATAAAGTCAAAAGTGGGATATTTTTTCTAAACCGCGTAATAATTTAGAATTACATTGTCATTTTTCAAAACCAGCGCCATGGCTAAAACTTTAGCCAGCGGCATATGCTGAGTGGCATCCATTTCGGTGTTGTTTTTAGTTTAAGATGCATTTTAATTTAAGTTTACCTTTTACGCCAAATAAATGAATTATATTCTATTCTATTTTAAATATTGTGAGGATGTATTTATTTGATTGTTAATGATAGCTTGATTGGATTTTTTGTTCATAAAGACAAGTGAGGGGAAAAAATACCCAGCTTTAGGAGACGCGGCCTTGCAAGAGGTTTGGGAACCTAATCCTTAGTTACTTTTCTTGCAAGTCAAACGCATCGGTGGAAACTTTACGTCCCATACTTGTAACTTGTAACGCAAATGGTATGGAATAAAACGCCAGACTGCGTACAGTAAAGTTAATGTGCATTCGCACATTGCGGTTTTGATGATCAACCTTTCGTTCACTGTATTGACATACCTACATACCTACATTGGTTGTGATTTACATGTAATCGTGACAACAATATACGCGAAACTTAGGTACCAGAGGGCCCAGTGTAGGTAATAAAATAACTTATAAAAAACGTCTCAATCGCGTTTACGTTTTCATCGTCATTTGTATGAAATGGCGATGAAAAACCTAAACGCAATCGAGACGTTTTTTATAAGTTATTACCTACACTAGGCCCTCTGTACTTTAATACTACTATAATAAAATAATAATGCTTTTAGTTATTCTAAATATCTATTTACAAGTTCAAATCAATTTATTTTAGGTAAGTACTTAGTTAGTCAGTCGGTTTAACATTTGTATTTGTTTGTGAGAAAGTGATGCAGCCCTTTGAAAGCAAGATTATTACGAAGCCTTTGATAGAAGTTTTACGACACAATAATAAATATAATATTTTGATCAAGTTGTATAAGAGAATCGAAAGACTTACTTATCGAGTAATGACTTTCAAATCAATACAACACGCAACTTGAAATAGTTACTGTGATAATATTATTTCAAGTACGTTACATGTTTTAAAACCCTATAAATCTTATTTAGATCCAACTATTTAATGCAACATTCCCTTTACCGTTACATTCAGTATATTTTACGTTATAACCATATATATACTTTTATTATCTAACAAGCAATCGTTTAACTACTGCTCCAATACGGGCAGAAAAACAAATGTATCGAAATTCTATAAATTCCGACGATATTGCCCAAATTATACAAATCCACAATCGGTCCGTTCCTAAATCACTCAAATCCCGTTGACATTTCATATTCCGAAATTAATGTGACATATAACTGACAATGCTGCAATCAGCGTATTACACAAAAGCTCATTCGATTTTTAATAAACCCCATTCGAATAGAAACAGATATCCGCATAGAGCGCAGACATACCTGTTACTCACAAAGCGCGATAGCAAGTAATAAACCTAGCCGGGGATATCGATTCAGCGAGCGAGCCAGGACACCTCGGCTTATTTACATCTGCAGACTATCTGTGCTCTGTCTTCGCAATGTAATGTGGCTTTGTCAGATAAATTACAATGTGTAAGTTTAAAGGGTTAAAATGCGAAGTACCTAATTATGATTGTAAATATTTGGTAATGAAAAGTTTTAGTGCTTTTATTAAATCGGTCAATGCTAATCAAAACAGTAAAGATGCAGCTTTTATTTGAAGTGATTGTTTTTATTGCTGAAGACGCTTCATTTCGAAAACGTATTGAATCTCAATTTATTTACATACATAGTAGTTTTGAAAATAAATATATTTTACAATTAATAGGAAAAAAAATAATAGGTACCTATGTTCCTCGATTTAATTATTGTTAATTACGGCCCTCGACACCGCGATAGACCAAAAAGACGATGGCTAGATGTTGTGAAGACATGTGTGTAAACGGTCTGACAGTCAAAAATGTGTCCAGGTGGCTTATGATGGTCCCGTTTTATCTATTTATCGTGCTACGCATCACTTTCGCAATTACATACTTGTTAGAACCTGACGGCAACAACGACAAACGATTAAACACGGTACCATCATAAGCCTACAGGATTAAGCAAAGTGGAGGAAAGAAAGTAGGAAAGCAGACCCTGGCAAGTGGCAAGGGCGGGGATAACGCTCGGTAAAAGATGAAGACTGCTAATTACATCTAAGTTCGTATCTTTGGTTAAAGTTTAAAGTTACATATCGATTCTCAAGACCTAGCGCGGTATTTTTACCGCTGTCAAATTTTCAGATCGGCGCTAGTTTTATCAGATAATATCGAACTGTCAAGGAGTTTATAAATATCTGATAACGTCTTTATTATCAAAGCCTTAAAGTGTACTTTTAGATATTATAATCCTTGACAACCGATGGCGAAATTAAAGAAACCTTGCAATTTAAGCGGGCATATCAAAAAACTCACTCTGCTAACCAAATTATTCTCTATTATTTTTAAACGTTAAATTATACATACAGAACTATTATGCACGAATAGGAATTTTCAATTCCCATAAGTATATTCCCGATGGATCTTCGAGCAAAAGAAACAAGGAATAATTTCAATTCCTTCGGAAGCCCGCCGTGCCGAGTCTAATATACCCGCCGGTATTATGTATGCAGCTTTATAAAGCTCATGAATTCATTTGCCATCCTTTTAGAACTTCTGTCTAATATCAGTTAAAGTATTTTTCACATACAGTTGTTCCAAATTGTAACCTAATTTGCAGTTTGATATAACTGTATACAAAGATACCTATATTGATTTAAATTTATTGAGTCTGCCTGCGACCACGGGTGTAACGTCATGCTCGGCACATCAGGATACTATTAAACGTAAATTTACGCGATTAAGACCCATTTGTCGTTAAATACAATGTTATTTAAAAAGCATCTAGTAAATGTTTGTGCCATTTTTGGCTGTGCATTCCACACTAAAGATATCAATCAATACGGTCAAATGCCGAAAATAAGTTTACAGGACTTTGTTGCCTTGACATTTAGGTCGTGCATTTTGACGTTGACTTTACACTCTTTACAGTCGCTATCAGATACGCAGCAGCCATGATGGTCACAAACATCTGAACAGGATGCTTAGCCAAGTTGCCAATCGCTAACGCTTAGTAGCGTATCGCAGTTCTCCCTCTCTGCCACTCTTTCATATTAGTGCGACAAAGCTGCCTTTCGTTTACGATTGACGATTGAGCGTTAGCAATTGGCAACTTGTCTAAGCACCCACAGGCCCTACCGCGAACCACGAACGAAGTGTTGCTTCTCTCTCGCACTTGTGAATTCGTATATAAATGTGACAGAGGCAATAGGTACTTCGTTCGTGGGTCGCGGTAGGGCCTCAGGCATTTATTGGCAAGACGTTAGAGAGCATGTTCAGATATATTTGAGCACCATATCCGCTCTGTTATATCTGATGTCCTTGCCAAACTGCATCTATAAACGAACTGGCCCTTGTCAGTAAGATCTAGGCGATACCATACTCTGAAATAGGTATTTCTAACTAGAATTGAACTGCAGTTACCAACTAACAATTAAAGTCAGGGCAATTTCGTAACAATTGTGTCTAAATGAGTTATTTTCGTACATTTATGTAATTACTTCATTAGTCTGTGTTAATATGTCTGAGTTTATTAATCTGTCGCCAGAAACGGGTAAAGCGAGACGCTTGATTCGGTACTCATTAATGTTATTAATAGACATGGCAAGTTGGGAATAAAACAATAAATGATAACATTGATAACTATAGTCTTTAAAAATGTCTTGACAAATAGATGTTTTGTAATATTTATATAATTAAAACAATTATCATAATACACAAAGGGAAAGTTGCGCAGTATCAAAGTCTTACTTTATTTACGATACTTCGCAAATAAAATGTTAAGTGCGGTCAAAAATGCAAAATTCGAAATAAAATGTAATAATTTATTCAAAACCAACAAACAACACTTAGTATGATGACTATTGATGACACAGCTTTGATGATTCAGAACTTAATTAATTAATGAATAAAACGTACGCTCATTGAGCGTCCATTCAAATTATTTAACCATATTCTCATCCAACTACGATTTTTCATTGCGAACGACTACGTTTGAAAAGCGAACGTGACTGACAACGCCATCTATCGGCGAGTAGCGGACTTAATCACGCAACGCCTTTCACTACTCGCGCCAGGTTAACTACATATACAGTGCTCTAATTGCGAACGGCTCCCGTTTCCATTTATTTTATCATATCTATGGCAGTAAACTCGTAGATAATAATATAATATTAAGCAATTAAACATAGGTATTGATAATTAGATAACCGTAGCAAGGAAACCTATCTAGTTAGTGAAGGGTGTAAAAGAAACTTGAAAATCTGCAACTTGCTCAAGTTATCAGCAATTTCTTCTATTTTTATCGTAACTCGGTGCGGGTGGCACCTGTCATTGCTATCCTACTACTTTTCATTTAAAGCTTGGCTTTATTTTCCTTTAAACTTTAAATCATCAAAGTAAACGTAAAGTTACAGCGTCTAACTTCAAATCAATCACTAATTTGACAATAAAATATACTGTAATCAGTTTAGGCACTTACATGTATTACAATTGCTCGTACATTTTACATCGGTGTTTATCGTAAACTGTCTCGATGACATTAATTGAATCTCATTCTAACGTGGTAATTAATCAAACAAATCATTATATCACTAAAATCTCGCAAATGCAAAATTCTTAACGAAGGCAATAAACGATAATATATCGTTGCCCCGCCTAGCGCCCATTAACAGTAAGTGGGTATGTTATATTGATAAACAAAGTTGGTCATGATAAGCTGATACATAACTTGTGTGTAACCAATGAAATACCACAATGTAGTAGGTAAGTTAATAAATGGAGGTAAGAAAACATGGCGGGTTTGATATTGATATTTGAATTATCATAGTAAAAGAAGGCCAGTTAATGTTTATCAGAAAATGTTTGTTCTAATAAGTCTAATAACATATCTAACTAAAACCCCTTTTCCGAATGCATTTAAAAGTGCTTAAACCAAATCGGGTGCATGTTATAAAAAGAGACATGTAATAGTAGATTACATGCTAAGGCCGTTTAAGTGGGAAATGTCATGTGATCCGAGGATTTCCCATTTAACGGCCGAGGTGTGTATACTATTTTTCTGCTCAACGGAGCCGGCAGGCCGCAACTTAGTTTAGCGCAGCGGCCGGCAAAGTGCTGTTTGCCGGCCGGAGGGCAGAAAATAAATATTTATCGACACGAATAGGATATCTTAATTTAATTAAAATAGTAACGCAGCGATAAAATGCCTTATTTTTAAAAATTAAACAAAAGAGTTCAAAATATTGTACTTTTCTGGCCGTTTTTTTTATCTAAATAAAACATTGACTTTGTATAGGAAGGTATTTATACTTACAGGTACTAGACCAGAAAGTCCAATTTCCCTTTAACAGTATTGGTTCCCAAAATAGTATTATTTAAAGGTATTTACATATCCGCGGACAGTTACAACCATTTTGAGTATCAAAGGTTACAGAAATCGGAAATCTTTCGTCAATTATGTTTCACGTATGCATTTTAGCTAACCCAGCGCCCTCTTGTTACAGTGTTCGGCATCGACTCCCCACTGGGCCTGTTCCCACCGGGCATGGACAAGATGTACCCCTTGATGGACGTGGAACACCGCGCGCCGCCGCTCGACGCACAACTCTTTACCAACGTTAAAAAGAAATGTAAGTATCCATGTGACTGTTTGTGTTCTGAATCTTCTTCTTTTTCTACCCAGCGTTATCCCGGCCTTTGCCAGGGTCCGCTTTCCTGTTATATTGCCTACACTTTGCGCGATCCTGGCCATCTTCTACTGTAAACCAGTTTACACTCATTTCAGCTTTCACATCTAGCTATCGCTTCTTTGGTTCTCGTATTTATTAATAAAAAAAAGTATCCACATCAAAGTCCATACGGTAGCTGCTTACCATGAGCCGTATGCTTGTTTGTCACTGTCCTTGGTAAACACAAGTAGGTAATTTGAAAAGAAAATGCAGCGATAAAGTCATGCTGTTGCACAGGTGGCGCTCGTATAGTCCAATGAGGACTAAAAGCAGATAATAGCTTTGACCTACAGTACGTACAGTACATGACCAGGTTCCAAATTCAAATGCAAAACAAATTATCAATGGGAGACAATCGCTAGGATAAGGGTAGGTATGGTAGCTCATATGATTGTCGCTCTTTGAGCCAAATCTCATGTGTCTCAAAACAGAACTAGACGCGGAAAATCGGCATTAGTAAAATAGATATTTTTAAAATTAGCCCTTCGATAACTCAATTGGGCAAAACGCGTCGTTGCATCAAAAGCCTGTCTCCGAAAAAAAATTGATACCGTCCAACTTGCAACCGAAATAGCCCGATAACTTCATAACATTATTTCTATTAGTTTTCAAATCAAATGAAACATTAAACAAATCTCCATCTACGACATCTCGAGATTACTCAGCTCGGCCGCCTGCAGCAAACAATGCATGCAGGCATAATGCACAAAGTTCGTCGCACACGGCCGCTAAACACGCTTTGTCTCGGCTGTTTATTAAGACGATCTGATAGCGTATCAGCGGCCACCGTATGAATGCTCTCGTCTCGCACGGCCCACAATAGCGATCGATCGCCGCCCATTTCAACACATGCATGCGACAAAACTAAGACTCGCATACGGTCTTTTTGTAGCACTGTCGTGATTCTATGTCGATTCTATCGCGGCATCCCGCGTCGTTAACACATTGTTTTACATGACGCAACAACTCGTGCAATCACTCTTTGACGAGCAGATCTATGCAGCGACAATTTTCGTAATTTGAGCGTTTCAAATCTCATTACTGTAGCTGAACTTTACGAAAAATGCTCGAAAGTCATTATGTATGTTAGGAGTTTATGAGTCATCTTGAGTCTGCTAATGTCACCTGAAATATTTTCTCGCCACTATTGAGAGAAATGCAGCGGTAGCATGCTTTTTAAACCTACTGCAGAAAAAATTTGTGTGCGATGTCGCAAACCGTCTTTAATTTGTCATCGCGTGACCTCGGAACCTCTATTAAAAGAAAAACTAATTTCCATAATAAAATATCATTCCTTTTGTAATCCGACTCGATTATCTGATCGGAATCGAGTTAACGTGCTCCGCGGGAATTATAAAAGCATAAAGTTACGCGGGCGACGTCGCGCACATGCATGTCCGCTTTTCTTTTTGACAAAACCCGACTTAGTCGTAATAGTCGCGTGCGGCGGCAAATTAATGACAACCCGCCGTGTGGCAACCCGCTCATTGGCCGTGTGTCGCGGAGTTATTGCTCCGCCAAAATACGGTTATTAGATAGTAGCTGCATAGCGCACACGGCATGTATCGTGCCCCCGGTGCACCGTTCACAAATCACCCCTAATTACCGGAACGTTTTGTTTTTCGTGTCGATAAAATTGTTTGTTCTTTCAGGGCGACCGAAAGGCCAGCACAGCGCGCCGCGCGGCGGGCCACCTCGATCATGGACCAACGCGGAGCTGACAGAGGCTCTGCAACACGTGTGGAACAAGAAGATGACGACCAGCCAAGCGTCGAGGATCTTCGGCATTCCATACAACTCGCTACTGATGTACGTTCGCGGGAAATACGGGAAGAGTCTAAAGCTTGAACAGTTACGTAAGGACTGCATCGGCGGGCCGCTCGATGCGCTCGGAATGCACTCCGGCAACAACAACAATAACCACCCGCCCGGGAAACATCACGACAAAGACGAACACGGGGGCGGGGGAGGAGGACAGCGGCCGGCCAGCTCAGAACCTGACATCGCTTCAAGTCCAATGTTCAATCCGTTCACGCAAGGGTTTTATCCAGAGTTTCCTCCAGGGTTCCCGATGCCGTTAAACATGTTACATTTGCTGCCACCAGGAGACAAAGCGCGCGAGCTATACCAGTCTATGCCGATGGCTTTAGACTCACTTGCCGCCGTAGCTAAAGAGGAGGACTGCAAGAGCGATCGCTCCAAAGAGAACTCTGAGAATGAGGAGGGCGAGTCGTACCGCGCGCCGCACGCGCCGCACGCACCGCACCCGCCCGACAACCGCGCACTGTTACATCACAACGGGCAGGACTAGGCTCCCTACTTTAGTTCACCGTAGCACCGTACCTTAATTTTACGTCTGACGTGTTCAGATCTCGCCTCCTCGCGCGAGACTAAAAATTAGTGCCGTTTCGTGAAATACGGCTGTTTTAAAAGTTGTGATATGTTTTGTTGCAGCTATTATCTCGAACTTATGGACATGAAACATTTTTTTAGCTTTTAAAACAGCCAGTCCTTGTTCCCGCACCGAGGGTTCGGTCTCGAGCGCGGCGGCGCGGTCTTCTAGTATTCTGGAAACATTCCGGAGCTCGCGGCGAGCGACGTCCACATTTAAATTAGTTAAATTTATATTTAAAGATGTGTTAATATTGTAAATGTATATGAGATCGCGTATAAGTGATAGGCGATAATTTATTATTCCCAAGGAGTGCAATAAGAATGAAAGGGGTTGTGTTTGTTATCGTTAGGTCGACCGCGGCCGCGGAGCTCTCCGTTTGTTGACATTCCGTTCTCATTCCATTTGCGTTGTTTGCTCCTGCGTTTTCGCACTGTTACTTACGGTGAATTCTATACGTTACCTATAATATTATTATTTTAAAGAACCGTTCCATTCTTGCCCTATACGTGTCCTGTAGATATTATATTTGTGCGAGTTCTTCTGCAATTCACCAAAGTTTGTAAAATATTTCGTAATAATAGTTATATTCGATGATAAACAATTTTAAATGTAAATATTAATTGATAAATTAATGGGATATAAATTTAAATTAGCTACTAATGAGGAGACATTCGGTGTCTAAAATGGTAAATAGTAGTGTATTTGTAATTGTTGTAGTATTAGTGAAGTGACTACAGTGATCGGTTCGCGCCCGCTGGGTTCCTTGCACTGGAGGCTCGCCTCGCCCGCCGCCCGTCCCACTTCTGATGTGTCCCGGCGACGCCGGTCCCACTTCTGACTTGTGGTATATGGGCCTTTTATTTAAACGACACGGATCTCAAAATTTTCACAGGAATATACGTTTAGTATTGGCACTCGGCCGGGTATCAGTGCATTGGAATCGCCGCGCGCGCCAGGTTAGACAAATAAAGGTATCTGCACTCAATGTTCAAATCAAAAGGAGCTTTTCAAGATTTTAGTGAATATGTAATAATGAAGTTAGAATTAAACAAGACTCGGTCCTACCTGGCTTTAGATAATTGTATACCGATGATTTCGTAACTAGATTTACCACGTGATTAGATAGACTTGTGTATATACGGTTTATTTCTGTACCTACTTATTGTTCCGTTGAGAATGGTTGTTTGAGGCACCCCACATGTACATTGCGTTGTGTAGATATTGGACTAGTTCTCCGTTGAAGCAGCGAGGGCGGCCCCCGGGCCGGACCTCTACCGACAAGACTGAACACTATTTACGACTCTATTTTATATAACGACTGTAAATTACATAATCACAGTTACTCCGCAGCTGACTCTCAAGCAAACCGTAGGTGCACTACTAGTGTCACGTCATATAACAATATTATCGTTACAGGGATTTTATATAATTATAAACGAATTACATTATATATTTGAATATGTACTATAGTTTTACAGAACAGAATTCTATTGCTTTAATTTTCCGTTTTAGCTTAGGGGAGACCAGGTATGAACGTAACAATTTTCAGTTTTTGATTTTTTATATTTTTTTGGTAGCAGTTGTCAAAATTTGCATCTTTATGTGCAATAGACACATATTTCATGTATCTTTTGGTACCAAAATAAACTTCATACATCGAATAGTTTTACAGTAAAATGGCTCACAGTGAAGGATGGAATTTGTTGCAACTATCCCTACCCCCAGGGCTGGTTGTAACAGTGCATAGGGATAATAGAAACAAAGTAAATAACTATTAAATAATCAATATACTCATGTGTAATTAGTATTTTTAAGTAATCAACAGTCTTACAATATCAAAGACAAACATTAACAATGAATGAATGTAATCAACATTATTATATGAGACAAAATTAATTTATACCTATAGGATATATGAGTAACGTGAGAGCAATCAACTTTCTGTCTTATTCTAAATGGCATATAAACAAATGCTTAGGTGTAATCCAAGGAATTAAATACTTCCTGCATTGTCCTTATTTCTGAGTATACATACTACTAAGCTAATCATACAATGTACCTAATACGATAAAAAAAATGTGTTTTACTCCTCATCGACTTTTATTCCAGAAACAAATCCCGCCTTGGTGCCGCTGTACTTTCAAGTAAAGCTTTCCTTTACTTTACATGTCTATATAAAGTGATGTGAGCCAGTTGGTACGTCTTTGCTGCGTTCCTGTGGGGCATTTTAAAAAAGGATCACCTCAACGGCAGCTAAAGCTATAATTTCTATTTTGGTGAACTTCTGTCTGTTGTTATTTTGTGTATATTAGACATTCTGCAACAAAAAGGCACTAAGTATATGCGTTATTTAATAAACGCTAGCACATAGGTGTACCAATGAGCCTCCAATTTGAAAATCGGGATGAAAGTAACAAGTTGTTTCAATCATCCCTGGGTATCGAATTTCCAGAATCCCACAAACACGTAGCAAAAAAACGTAAAAAGCATCATTAAAACATTGATTTGCAACCCTCAAACTGTAAATGATTAGTGACTTTACAACACCCATGCAAAACGCAAGCTATAGCGTTTACCATGAAAAATCTAGCTAAGATTGAAAAAATCGTTAAAAACTTACTTTTGACGTATTTTTATGGGACCATAGCACTACACGCATAACCTGCCGTCACAGCACCGTGGGTGTAACTGAGGTTAGGGGGGAATCGAAATGGCATCTAATGCCCTGAAGGACGTTCGGATAGATGTCGTAGTAAAATTTTAAATGAATTTGTTACGTTCATCCCGCGTTACTTTTATACCTGGTCTCCCCTACTAATGTTACCGATATTGTCTCCGAGCGCTTGATCACATGTAATAATTTGTAAATGTAAATTAAGATTAATGAAATAAGTCGCTGTCATGGATTAATGTTTAGCAAAGACTCGGGATCGTGTGAAATGTTAAATTATTGTGCCAAAAATAATCAAGTTTGAACACCAACAATCATTTTAATATTATCACAACACAATTTTAATACAGCTTCATGGATTGTGTAGGTTTTATAATTCATTTCCTCTTCAAATATTTGTATCACGTGAATGTGACTAACATTTGTCGAGGTCTCCTATTTTTTATTTTATGTTGCGACTTGTGGTTGTACATTGTGTTGTCGGACATTATTTACCTAATTCGTACAAATTCAGCAGTATTAAGAGTGATTTTGTTAAAGTTTTTAATTGAGGCGTTTTAATTAAGTTTTGTTATTTGTTAATGATACGTACTGTGGTTGAGCAATTGTTTTGAAGAGTGTCCGAATTGCGCTCTGCGCTCTTGCTATCCGCAAACCAAATTTACTAGCGGGGCCATAGTTGTCTCTTGCTCGCCTGCCAATGTAACGCGGGTGGGAAAGAGAGCCTCGGTCGTCAGTTTGGGTTGATTATAACTAGATTACGTTATCCCAGAGTTACACAATTTGGTTTCGAGTTTCTCGTAACTACATTAACCTCTGTCTTCTAGCACTTGAACAAAATTGTATATTTTAAGGCACAGTTTGGATTGTAAACGATGTACAGAAGTATTCACCCAGGAGCCAAATGTAAGGACGTAAAGAATTAATATATAATGATGACGTAAATACTTATGTTTAGTTGATAAACATGTGATTGTGTTAATTTAGTAGATTCAAATATTTAGTTCCTTCATTTTTGTTACGAGTATTTATAAATTGTAATTGCAATGATTTAGCGTTTAGATAATTGTTCTCTCCGATAAAGATTATAATTAATTATTACTTGAGTAATTTAATTTGTTGTATTTTTGCTTAATATAATGACAAATTAAATTAAATGATATCGTTACATTAGGGTGTAAAAAAGATTATCTATTTGATCTTAAATAATACGAAAAATATTTATGTTCTAGTATCATTCTATCGTGTAATTTAAATTGAAATGATGGAGCGCGTTGTAGTAAAATTCGTTTACGATCACCGACGTAAATAAATTGTAAAAAATAAAAATATTAAATCCCGCTTGGTTGTTTATTTTCAAGACACCGATATCCTTCTAAGAATACTTACTAAAAAATAATTATCTACCTAGACCTACTACCCACTGCACGATTTAGGGTTAACCAATTTGCCCGGGCTTAACTGGTTAAGTCCATACATTTTTGACATTAATAAGCGGTTAAGGTTAACCTCCAAAGAGCTATGCTCGGAGTTTCTCTGCGTGATCGAATCAGAAATTAGGTGATCCGTAGGCGAACTAAAGTTACTGACATAGCCGGAGGGCTTAATCCGGAGGGATTAGCAAGCTGAAGTGGCAATGGGCAGGCCACATTGCACGCAGAGCAGATGGTCGATGGGGTCGAAAAGTGCTCGAGTGGAGACCACGGCTAGGCAAACGTAGCGTAGGACGTCCACCCACAAGATGGACAGACGACCTTATGAAGGTCGCCGGGACACGCTGGATGCAGGTCGCATCTAACCGGTACATGTGGAGGTCCAGAGGGGAGGCCTATGTTCAGCAGTGGACGTCTTATGGCTGAGATGATGAAGGTTAACCTATGGCTTACCGCTTACCTGTAGAACATATTAGAATTATATACAACTCGAACAGTGTGGCATTTGTTTTGCATTGTAAAATTTTCGGACTGACTAAAATCATCTAAGGTACTAGTACCCGACGCTGTACCAATACTCATCATAGCTTAAGTTGCCATCGATAAGATAAAATCAACTATTAGGGCATTTAAACGATGATTGTATTTGCCTTTAATGCTTCATATCCCATTTGGCGAATAGGTAAAAGATTCAATAACAAATTTTGGATATTTCTCTAGTATGGCTGGGCCTTAGGAGCGTATCCTCGTTTTAGCGGCCTAACCCTGGATTATGCAAGTTCGACCAAAGAAGTAATTCAACCGTTCCGTGTGGTGACGGCAGTAAGAATACATTTGTCACCACCCCAACTCCTCCTGCGGGTGTCGTAATAGTCGACTAAGGGATTGAAGTGTCACTTACCATTATTTAATAAAAGGTTGTTGATGGGCAGCAGCGTCATCATAGTGGACACATTACTGCGATCGTCAAAATCCGCTTGCCCAGCGTGGCGATTATGGGCATTTACCTCCTAATGCGTCTATACGCATAGTTAATAGGAGAGGCCTACGTCCAGCAGTGGACTATCATAGGCAAAATCATTTATTAACAAAAATATAGTAACAAAGGGTAAATATTAATTATTATCACGCAAGCACTGATGGAGATATTAGGTACTCTAGTCAGGTAGACGAAAGATTGGGTAGGGCTGCGCCATCTTTTAGGCCAAAGAAGTTTTTGAAGGAGTTAAATTTGTGGCGCGTACCCCGAATACACATGCTTGTAGCACGGAGTATGGAAATTATAATTTTCGATCTAAGCCAGCCCATTACTACGCTGAGGGATCTGTCCCAACGATCAGCGATTGCTTCGCCGAGATGTTTCACGAAAGCGGACATCTGAGGTGCAAATATCCCATCCACGGATGTTACAAGGGGAGTAAATGTCGCATGCCGTTTTTCACAAGAGTTCAAATATTTTCGTTTCTTTTCCTCTTCGGCTGATTTAAGTACGGCTGCTACCGGACGTGAGATGTAAGAGGGAGCGTCAGTGTCTACGACACGGATATCAAATAACGCCTCCCTCTGTGCATCCCAAACGCCACGGCAGCAAAGGTCTCCCCGAAGTCCGCAGTCACCTTCCGTGATGAGGGGTTCTTTGACTACATTCCCCCAGGCGTGCTGACATAGCTCACAAAATAGGTCCCGGATTTCGTTGTGACGGCGCGTAATTAATCCGCCAGTTTTACAGCAGAGAGCGTGGTCCACGTCAAAAACATCATTGCCGCAGCCGTCACATGATTTAGGCATGGAAATAGGTGTTCTGTGGTATCTTAGTGCCAATGCATCTCTGAATTCCATTGGGGATAGGTCAAAGTGGTCTTTTCTTGTAGGGATAACTGAGAGCCAAGTAGACGATTTAGTTTTAGTTTTCGTGAAAATTGAACGTTCGACTGCTCGTTTTTTGTTAGGAGAAAGTTTGTTTAAAATAGAGTCCAAAGTTACATCATCTTGAGAATTTTAAGAATCAAGAGGACTATCATAGGCTGATGATGATGATGATGATTAGTCTTAGATAGTCTACAGTGCTTCCCATGACTATGGGACATGAAGTGAAAATACGTTAAATATTCTAGAGAGGATATTATGCTGAAAGAACACTTTGTTATTAGTTATTAACAAATAAAACTGCGTTCAAAGTTTTACGTAAAAATACTTGCTTCACCCGGAAATCGAAATAAGTACCATTTTTTTTTCGAATTATGAACCAAACACTTTTGGTTATTCTTTTAGTTTTAGATACTATGTTTCTTAAGATTTTTTTTAATTTTTATCCATTCTTTCGAATGATATCATAAAAGTACGAAAAAAAAATTTCGTATTAAAGTACCTAGCTTTGATGCCTAGAAAGTCAGTTAGAATTTCTTTGAATGCATTATTATTTAATTTTCAAAATAAAATAGTCTTCTTTCAGCGAAATATCCTATCTACAATATTTAAGGTACTTTCTCTTCATGTCCCATGACATGATATTGGGACACCGGTGTATGCTACGACAATCGGAAATAGTTATTTGTTATACAAGGGTGCATAGTTGTATTTTACCCGCGAGTATGAAATTGAAACACGAGCAAGCGAAAGGATTCTATAGTTGAACCACGAGCGAAGCGAGTGGTTCTAAAATAGAATCCTGAGCGCAGCGAGTGTTTTAACATACGAGAAGTAAAATACATTTGCACCCGTGTGTAACACAAAACTTTTCCCCTCACTATAGCGAGGAAACTCAAAAAAGGTAATTATTTGTTCACATTACAATCATCATCGGGTTAGTGATAATAATTTTCCAAATGCATCATGTATTTAATGCAAGATTTTGGCGCAGTAAACTTACCACGAAAAAGTAAACGCAGCACGATTTTAACACATTCCTGTAGTTGCACACCAACGCCAATTCATTATTAAATCATTCTCATTCATTATTTTTACAAAATTATAACAGAACACCCTGAAAGTTGTTTAGTTTACTATTTTTATGCGTGTTCGAGTCGGTAAGTAAAGATTATAACCTATAATATTCTTTGACAATGTTGACGTTGACCTTTTCTGCGTTTTGTGATTGCATCTAGTCATCTTATCATCATTCACTAAAACAATTGTTACTTATGGAATTTTAGGATTTATATGTTAAAATCATCATATTATATATAAAGGTTTGTATTTTACACTAAATTCTCAAACAAATTATTTAATTATCATTAATATGGAACAATTTCCATGAGCATTTTAAGTTTTGTTATTCCAAAACCAAGGTCATTACTTTGCCACACAAGTGAATAATATGCGTTTTTACACGTTCGTATTAAAGGATAAACGAGCACTTTACGAGCTAGTGAGGGGAAAAATAAAATAAAAAAGACCCGATTTTTTTTTGCTTGAAAAGTATATACTTTCCTGTCGTAACACTTTGATCCCTCCTAGCATGGAAGAACATATCCGTATTTCGAGTAGGTGGTGTGAAAAAGTCTATTTTTGCAGCTTGTAACAGTTGTAACCTTTCGCCGTCATACCTTTAGTTATCGTTGATGTGCTAGACACGATAACACACGACAACTAGATACTCTTGGCGTTCAAACGATTCATAAGGGGTAAGTATTATAAATAGCTACTAATTTGAATGTACCTGGTCTTAAACCGGTAGCAAGGGCACAACTTCAGCTGACAGGCACCAATGGATTTTGATTGATTGAAATACGCAAACGAGGTCTTGGACGGTGAAGGTAACATAAAACTATTTCAAACGTAGAATTATAAAAAAAAAATTTTTTTATCCTATATAATGTCCCACTGCTGAGCACAGGTCTCCTCTCATATATGAGAAGGATTGGGCTATAGTCCCCACGCTGGCCCTAAGCGGGTTGGGAACTTCACATACACCTTTTAATTTATTCGCGGATGTATGCAGGTTTCCTCACGGTTTGAATAGGGATGATGACTGTAGTTAAAATAAATTATTTAACATTATGCACTACATAATACATGAAGAAATGATTGCTAAGATGTAGATTGTAGTAATTTTTGTACAGAACTTCTATTTAATAAATTAAAAAGATCTTAAAAGAGTAGGTCATTAAATTTGGCAGTACTCAAACGTGACGTCACTTTTGAGTATTTCATATAAAATTCCATAGTGGTGATCGTTTTGACAGTTCGAAAAAAGATGCTGATTTGACTTGCCAGTCATCATGCCTATTATAATTATATTACAATAATTCCAAACTATAATATAATTACGATTATATTATAGTTTGGAATTCGGAGCCCAATTCCGATAAAAATAGCGGGAACTTATCCAAGGCATAAAATAAAACACCAACATTCTATATCACATGAAATCGTACCCTTTTATTCTCAGTATCATTAATATAATTTATACATACAAAATTAACACTAACGGTGGATGAGTGCAACAAAGTGCACTGCATACTTGAGCAAACGCAAGCATCAAAACACATTTAAAAAAACATGGCGCCCAATATTAGAATCAGAATAAAATGACACCACAAATTTTCCATATGAGGCTGTCAATACAAAAAAAAAACGCAATCAATATAATTTTGATTATTTTATTAATCGGCACATAAAGTCAGATAAATAAAATATACATCTCTATATTGACAGCTTCATATGATTCAGAAAAGTTAAGCAGATAGTCTATGGCCAGTTCCTGTATTTCGTAACATTCTATTATAATGTATTTTATTCCTAACCGGAATGAGGTAACTATATTTTTGTATTCCGCTACATATTGTTGCGTTTATTCCTTCAATATCACACAGTGTTATAGGTATTTGGGATACTTCATAATTATTGAGACAACAGTAGTTTCCAAAGGAAAAGGGATAAGGCTAGGCAAAGAAGAAAAGTAGTTCCAAAGGAATAACCCTTTCAAAATAATAACCGTCAAACGAATCGTGCTGCAGAGTACAATAAATTATATTAATTATACTATACTAAAAGCAAAGTGTAACTGTACTAAACAAAATTTATTCGTTTTGTTTAATAAAGTATAGTGTAAAGTTTTCAGTATGGTGTACAGAACTATTTGGTCACTTTTATTCTACGTAGTATTTGACATTAACTGTTTAAAAACTGTTGGCTTTTAGCGCCTTCAATAACGAGTGAATCGATCATTATAATTAAAAATATGAGCTTGTTAAAAAAATACTGTTGTGCCCAATAATTATCAAGGTTAGAAAAATAAGCATCAAACATAGAAAAATATATTAAGTACTTTATATCATTTGGTTATTTAATTCCATGAAACTTAATAAAAAAAACATTAACGTCAAAGATATTTCAGAAACCACGCAAGCTCGAATAAGAAACCACCTTGTAATAGTTTTCTATGCTAAATTTGCAAACTAAGACTTGCAGTTAAAATATAAAAAATACGAAGGAAAGGTCAATAAATAAAATTAATTTAAATTATACTATACATTCATACTCTATTCGAATCAATTTCAAGTTAATTTTAACGCACTTTCTTTAATTTTACGGACCATTACGGCCTAATACTAAAAAGAAAGTAGTTTCTATAGAAAATAAAGTAACGATTTGAAACTGTTTTCCACGAGGATTATAAAGAGAACCAACTACATTTTCTATAAGTACACAAATCGTGTACATAATTTAACTAAACCCAAATTTTATATTCAGGGTTCAATGTTACATTTTGTGGTAATGAAATCAAAACATAACCCATATGTCAAAGTTCAAATGGCAATTTGATAAAATTGCAACATAGTACCTTGTAATGAATGCACGCTGACTAAGCCGGGATATGTTCCAAATATTCCCAATGTTTCGAACAACAATTTACTAATGGATAGAGCTAAAATAACGCCCACCAAAAAATATCGGACAGGCTTACAAACTGATCTCTAAATCCAAGTTTAAGCCGTTTATATTAAAATAATTGAATTGCTTTAGAACGAATATAATAATATGCTAGGAAACGTAGAAGAATATTACAATTGTGATCATTATCATTATTTATTCAATAGCCTACAGCATAAACAGTTCCAGAAATAATCAAATCACTTAAACTATCAGATTTAATCGTTAATCGTAAAACAAATTTTGTTAGTCTAAATAATTAAAAACAATCCAAACTCACTATTCAATTTGCTTAATACATTTATTTGGTCGTTAAATTAAATCAATAGTATTAGTGTTACCTAAAAAGCCAAATTGCTTGAGATATTTTTGAAATACATATATCCTATATAAGTATGTATAGAAATAATGAGCCCCGCCGAACGCCGAACTCGAAACGAAATAAAAATGTCTATATACGGAACGTAATTGAAATGAATCGGATAATTCTTTGCCCAATTAAAAAATTGCTAGAAAATTAACATCTCGGTAATAAAGCCAACGAAATTAGTGGTACAATGATGAAAATAATGATTATGAAAATATTAACAAATGTATTCGAATCGTATATTATCTTCGATCGTTTTAATTGTTTCGAAATATTTTAATTATTAGTTGTCAACTGTCGATATGCACTAATTTAGTGCAAAGTTTACAGCAAATCAAGAAAAAATAGAACGTTACATGACACAATTTCGTTGAAAATTGTTGTCTTATTTTATTACTCGTAAACATATACAATACTACAAGTTTTTTTATTTGTAAAATAAGACGGACAAAGGACATTATTTTTGAAGTCATTCATATTAAATAATTACTTTAATATTAGGTAACAGTCACAGATAATAATTCAGACTTCATTGCCGTTCTTATCACACGTGCGTCGCAAGAGTACAACTGCAATAAAATCCGAATGTTATTCTAATAGCCCTATACAGTGCAAGTTGCCATGAGCAATTAAATGCATACATAACCTACAGGGTAACATTTGGAAAAGGGACACGAGTAATGACAATAAATAAGCGGTTTGCTTGCGACAATTTATCGTTACTTAACACCTTACAGCTCCTCTACGTATCACAGACCTTGGGGACACTACTTGGACGCAACCTATCCTAAATCATGTAGCTAAAGCAGCCGTTTTGTGAACGATAAGACAATTAGTTCAGGAAAACCTAAAAAGGGACTGGATTTTTAGAACCATGGACTATAAGGGAATTTGACGATGTATAAAAATGACAACTTTAAAAAAAATATTAAAATAAGCCAATAAATACTCCAAAATGTTTAAATATAGTAAAGTCGAAATATTGAAATAACTACAATGACTGCATAAAATAAATGTCTACACAAGGAATAGACAGAAACAAGACAAATTTGGGTCACTTTTATAACTCAACATTCCGTCTAACATAAATTTCATGTGGACATTCTTATACTTAGTTAAAATTATATTGGGACGAAATTATACAAGTAGATATTTTTATACATCGCCATATTTCCTTATAGTCCATTCTCGCATAAATCAGGGATTGTTCAGGCAGTAAAAAGTATGGTTGGAAAGGAAACTTAATAACAAATCAATCTATATCACAAATTATCAGAACATGCAACAAGTTCATCAAAAATATGATTTGTTTAGCCCATACAAAGTAAAATGTTCGTTATTGTTACCTAGCTACTTTGTGCTGCTTTAACTACATTTACGTTGATGAAATGGAGTTTTCCTAAAAACGTTTTTAAGATCCAAAGAATGATAAGCTTACTTCAAACATTTTCAATTTAGTTTCACTGTTACAGTGAAAACAGAGTAACGGAAACACGTTTCCACTACTAAGTAATTACCAGTTTTATTAGGTTATAGTGTCATTTTAACAGTAGGCTTAGCACATAATTGGTGCTACAGACTATGACGTGTCGTCGCGAGATAGGGTTCCTGTCTTTTACTAACTATATTAATGAAAGAGAGACGGATATTCTATCTCGCGGCGACATACTGTCGCACCCATGTGCTAACCATACTGCAATGTGGTGAAAAATGTAACAACACAGTGATCTTATCATTTTTAGAATCGTATACATAAATGTGTAATTTAGTGAAACATTACTTTATTCACCTTAAATACACACAATTTGGCTAGTTAGGAATGGTTAATCGGATGCCTTATATGTCGTAAATAACACTTACAAGTATACTTAAATAGTGCTTTAGGCAGTGTTCATAATAATTTAAGATATCATATACCGCACTAATCTGCACGAATTGACGCAAAACTTTTTACACAATCAATTCGATCAGAGATGTTACTATGCTAAGTATATCACAGGCTGTCCTTTTCTAATGTTACATGATGATAGGGACAACGTATAGACCTGCTCTAGCATAATAACGCGCACAGGCATAGTTCACGGAATGTCGTGACATACGTGAAAACTTGACAAATGCTTACAGCAAACTTTATAATCTTCGACAATCTTAAGAATCCAATAAATTACAACCTCAATGACATTCGATATAAAATCTTACGTACATACATTTTAAACTTCGTTTTCCTAATAAGATCGCGCCTGAAAGTCCTGTTGCAGTGGTTGTGATTGTGACATTGCAAAATTGTTGAATTTAAAGAAATATCTAATATCTTCTATCCAAGCGTATAAAACAAGCAGAGTTAGACATCGCTTATTTCAAATTCTAAAAATACAAAACAAGAACAACTCTGTTACTAGTTAGCGAAATTAAAAATGAAATTGTACTTTTGTAAGTACACTGGGACTTATAGAGGTTTAATTTGCCTTATTGCGTTGGTTTTTTTTTACAGTACCGTGGCATTTCCATGATATTATTTTTTCTAGCAACCTCAACTTTAGGAAAAATTGTGACATACATAATATTAATACTAGAAACAAACATAAGCTCGCAGTACCCGCCACTCGGCTCCATAAAATTAGGAAATCATTCATGGGTAATTGTGTAAGATTTTATAATAAACTTCCAGTAAATGTTACTGAATTTTCAGTCAACAAATTTAAGAATTTTGTAAAGCGTAAACTTATATCTAAAGCTTATTATAGTACACAAGACTACATGAATGATAAAACACCGTGGGAGTAATTTAGGATTTAATTATTAGTTTGTTAAAGTCATGACATTCAATTACGATAATTTACGCTTGGAGACCTTGTACATCTCCAAACGTGCTTTATATAATGTTATTATTATATACCTATTCGGAGAGAAACCTTACTTCTCTATAAATTATTACTTATAAATGTTGTGACTTTTAGAGACTTTACATCTCTTGTTATTATTATTATATTTCAATTTGTTTAAAATCAATTTTATGTTTTTTTTTTTTAATGCATGTTAGTTGTAAGATGTACCATCATTGTTTGAAAAAAGAATTCCCGCCAAGTTTCTTACCGGTTCTTCTTGGGTCAGCGGTTTAGGGTTCGAACCGGAAGTAGTTTTCATATCTAGACGATTCAAAAGAGTTTGTTGCTATTCCAATTTGAATAAAGAATTATTTGACTTTGACTTTGACTTTGACTTTGTTCTCTGGGTGACGAGACAGAATAACAAAAAGGTGACTGACCCAAAAGCTATATCACACTCACAACAGCTGCAGGGTGCGTACCCAAGATGCCAATCGCTAACGCTCAGTCGAAACCGAAACGCAACTCTTTGACCAATCAAAAAAAAGACAGAGAAACTATGATACGATACTGAGCGTTTATTTGCCACTCAACATTAGGTGCCAATCGCTAACTCTTATGCTATAATGTTATTATATTGTAAGTAGTTTTTTTCTCACTCTTTCTTAATAATGCGATAAAGACAGTTTATTTTCGTGAACGATTGACGATTGAGCGTCATTAATTCGCATCCTGGCTACACACTCTGAACGCATAGCTAAGATGCCAATCGTTAACGCTGAATGCCGAATCGTGAGCGAAAGGCAACTAACTGTCTTTGTTGCACTAATAAGCAAGGATCGTACAAACACCAATCATTTTGAAAACATAACTCCGTACAATAGACACTTCATTGTGTTATGTTGTTATTTATTTTATTTTAAAGAGAAAGAAATTAATTAATTTCTACGGGTATATCGGTCATCGGTTACCAAAATATTTTGTAAAATATGTTATAAGATAATGAAGTCTCTGCTGTACGGAACGGGGTTATGTTTTCAAAATGACGGTTGTTTGTCCGATCTATGCCAATAAAAGAGTGACGATAAAACTACGATATGCTACTGAGCATAAGCGATTGGCAGAGTAATCCGATTACTCTTGTATGTGAGATTACAAAGTACATACATAGGTAATTTCACTAGAGTTGAGGTGAACGATTACACAGTCACATACATCGAAATAAAGTAAATGAATGACTTATGTGACTTGCGTCAAAATATTCAAATTCCTTGCACAAACTTTTTGGTCAATCTTACAGTTGTAATTAAATTTGCAGTCAGTACGAAAAATAATGCTAATTTCTAATTCCCTTTGTGTTTACATGCCATGTTGGTGCCTGTGACCTCAACTCTCCTGGCACCTATACAAATGTAATTTACAGAAGTAATCAGACTACTTTTTCTCAACTAGCGATCAGCAACTCGGCTACTAAGGTGTTCACTTCCTCGATATATGCACGTACCGGGCGACAACGGCTTGCAGTTCCCTCGGCAGCGTGCCGCGGTCTGCACGCGCGCGGTATCGCCGCAGCACGGCCGATAGTTGCGCGTGCAGGTCGAGTAGCGCTTCTAGCCCGATCAGGCGGAGGGCTTTCGCGTTCTTATATAGGAGGTTATCTAATTCAGTCTTGTTTATCAGTACTTTGTCTGCGTCTGGAAATAAATTGGTTATTTTAAAAATAATACAAATAGATGTAGTGGGTTCCCTCTATCTGGCATAACTTTTTTTGTCCGAAACGCTTAGGACATAACAGACTTGGCATAATCTATTTTGGCATTAATGAGGCAGAAACATCACTTGGCATAAATAACAATATTCCGAACATTATTTTGGCCGAAACTGTCTTGGCATATCATTATTTACGCCGAGTGTTATAAGACAGAAATTATATTTGCATATTTCTTGGGCATAAAGCAACATGTTCAAAACTTGCATTTTTCGTCAGGCAGAATTTGTTGTGAGGGTGAACATTTCGGCAGTGAGCGAGCGAAGCGAGCGAACAAAACCTTCCGGAGCAGATCCGACTCGGATTGGTTAGGTTAGAAGACTAAGGCGGGAAAAATTTGGAGAAATTTTATTCGTTCTAACGATTCCTTGGCTTTGGACCATGTTTCTGAACTGCTGTATGCCGGAGTTTTAGCTCGGAAACTTAACTCCTCGCCCCTCCATAGTATAATTTTTACGATTGGGCCCATACCCTACTAAGAAAATGAAATAAAAATACCTATACAATAAAAACATATTTTCACTTCTCATGCTCAAAAAGTGCACCTTTATGTCGTGCGTAGACGACATAAAATCGCATTTCGTGTTCTAGAGCATAAAAGTAAAATTGTTTTCTAAGGCGAAGATGGGCTAAGGTAATCGGTCCCAACAACCAAACAGTTAAAACATATTGCACAATTTTATTAAGCAATAAAATAGTATAACTGACAAAATTGGTTAAATATATATTACAATATTAGAATTCTGTATTTTCTCTCATTAAATTTAGTAAATCACATAAAATAGATATCGATTATCGTTCAAAAATGCTCCGAAATGTTTGACTTGGCAGAAAATCGAGCATCTCAAGCACTGATCACAGGTTGAAAATTAAAAAAAATAATTAAAAAATGAGTTGGCGGGTATTGGTTGTATAATTATTTTTTCTTCTTTCGCTTTACGACAACTTGGTTGTGTAAATTGCAGTGAAAAATGTTACTTTCCTCGCAAACGAAGTGAAAAGCAGAGTGTACAACACGGGCATAAATGTCCATTTTTATCCTCGTCTACTATTTTGGTCTTCGCTTCGCTCAGACCAAAAAATTGCCTCGGTTAAAAATGGGTCACTTTATGCACTTGTTGTACAATCTACTATTGTGTTATA
The DNA here is from genome assembly GCA_025490895.1 of Thaumatotibia leucotreta. NCBI lineage: Eukaryota > Metazoa > Arthropoda > Insecta > Lepidoptera > Tortricidae > Thaumatotibia > Thaumatotibia leucotreta. The sequence continues at coordinate 100,842 of JALPQI010001105.1, read as the reverse complement.
GTCTTATTTTATTTTACCCTTTCATTATTCTCTTGTAATATAAATTCAGCATTACGGTTGGTACAGCAAAAATTATTGCACTTTTATCGATATCGATAAACAGTAAGTGCAGTGAGTGTCGAGCTCTAGTGTTGCTTTTTTAAGTTGGTAGTATTGACATGTATTGTGTACGTTGGCACAAAGTACGTTCATAACTCGGTTTTAGGCTTGTTCGAGAGTGCCGTCTCTTGAAACGTAGTGATTTTATACTCTTTGGTAGGCACATTATTGCCATGTGGAAACTATTTGTAGCTACACTGTCAGAGTCTAATAGAAAGTTGTTAGGCTTTATTTTAAATAGCAGTATGAGGTACGCGATTTTTTCAAAGTAGTGACGACATATTTCTTTCCCTTCGGCTTTTCACGTTCGAATTAATATTATGGCAAAAATGCTTACCCCTACTCGATGTCTCGTGCCCCGAATTTCGTTTCTTTGGTGATGGTTTTGTCACTTTCTCCGTTGACTTTGCCGGGCTGAAAATTATAAAGTATTAAAACATTTTTGAAATAAAACTCCTCGTCCTCCGTAGCGTAGTTGGTAGTGACCCAACCTACGTAGCTGGAGGTTCCGTGTTCAAATTCCAGCGAGGGCATTATTTGTGTATTTATTTATCACAAATATTTGTCCCTTGGTCATAGCTATCTGTGTATTTAAGTGTCTATCTATTATATATAAGGTCCTAATTTATTAGATGCAGATATTTTTACAGCTGATAGCACTCGTTCTCTGGAGTATGTTAAGCCGTGAAACATTATAGCTTTTACGATGTTTTTTTGGAGAAAACGGAAAATCAAATTTGCTACGTAAAAACACCCTGTTTATGTGATTATTAAATGAAAACTCATTGAACTGATTCTAGTACCTCTTTTACGTACCACTTAACTGGAACTGGCCACTTCACGTCGATAAATTAAATACTTGATTGTCAATGTCACGTTATTTTCCGTTGGATTGTGTCATTTGAAGACATGACAGACAGTGTTATTAATGTTATTAATGTGCCATGTGATAATGCACATGATGATTTTTGTTTAGACGAAATTATACTTATTTTTTTTGTTAGGAAAATGAAATCAATAAGTTACATGAAAACATTTCTTAATATATATTTAAAGTTAATTATTTTAATGTAAAGTATCATGTGTTAAAATATCTGCAACTAATAAATTAGGACCTTATATATATCTTCGCCTGGTACACACAACATAAGTCGATTTGTGTAAGATGTTTCAAGATATTTATTTAAATGCAAGGTTTCTGAATACGATATCAAGGATAGGGCTAAGAGGACGAAGATAAGGAGGGTAACCCCACGATGTGCGATACATAGCCAGGAAGAGAGAGAGATGTAGTGGTCCCTCTCCCGCACGCGGTTGATGCCCTGCGCCGTGATGTTGAACAGTCAAGTGCAAAAATATGTATCGAAAGAATCCGTTCATAAATATGTTACGACGTTCTTATTACACAGAATTAGAGTGCACTGGGACATATTTTTGAACGTTTTTGTATACCCCTTATTTTGTCTTCAACTGAACAGGGAGTCGTCGCATGGTCGTCTCGTCGTCGGAGTCCGACGTGGACGGCCCGTTTGTCATCGGCCCTGACTTGTCAAACCGCCCTCGTATGTCTATACGGGTCATTATTTGGGCGTTTGTTCCGGGAATATTTTCGTGGTCACACCTTTTGCGATAACGACTGATTATCTTAACTTCGTGTCTGGCTGCGACCATATATAACATGGACGTCTAACGCCAGCTCAAAAATGCCCCCAAAACCAATTGTTCAATTGTGCCAAGATGGGCAGGACATAGCGCTTTTCTTAATACGGCGCATATTTCGGCGCAACATCTTTAACAAATGATTATAGAATATAGCCAATCAAAACTTTGATTGACCAATCACAACTATTTTTTAATGGCGGTTTAAGTTTTTATAGGTGGATATTGACATTCATTAGCGTGATGCATTGAAGAGGGGGTGACACTTGTCAACTAAAATTCAGGACCGCGTTTAGAAGGCAATTTAATATGGCGTGCGGCTTCCATGTTTTATTTGTTCGTAGGTGTCTGGTTATCTTGTAAATGTACGGGACATCTATCAAATAACCAAAATTCACCATAAAGTCTTAGCAAATGAGCCAACTCTTAGTAAATGAGACCACGAAAATAAGGCGGTTGAAACGTCGAATATTGACCCATACTCTGTCTCGGTATCGATCTCACCTCTCCCGCACGTGGTTGATGCCCTGCGCCGTGAGATTGAACACGGAGTCGTCCCGCGGTCGTCTCAGCGGCGCATCGTCGTCGAATAATGACCCATACTCTGTCTCGGTACTCGTATTGATCTCACCTCTCCCGCACGTGGTTGATGCCCTGCGCCGTGAGGTTGAAGACGGAGTCGTCCCGCGGTCGTCTCAGCGGCGCGTCGTCGTCGGAGCCCGACGTTGACGCGCCGTTCGTCATCGGCGTTGACGTGATTGGTTTGTTCTCTTTGGACTCCTCGTCGGTTATTAGTATTGACTCTTTGAAGGTCTGGAATTGAAAGGAAAATTAGACCATAGTTTTGCAGAAAGCGATCAACTTACTTTTTTGTCAATCTGATTTGAGTTTTAACATAAGTTTGGCAGCTTTCTGCATTGACAAAAAATCGAAGGTGGTCGTTTTCTGTATAACTACGGTCATTTAGTATTCAAGTTTTGCAAGCCAATAGACATATGTTTTAAATACAAATGTTACCAAATATTCTATCAAGAATCGTCCACAAAAGTAACGCGTCCTCTATTTTTGCCATGGCACAAAAATCTGTCAGGTGTTTCCTAATTTAAAAATAGAACTTTTCATTTAATCTTCCAAAGCGATCGATTCGATCTTGTGATCGAGCTGTAAACAGACGGCAGCGATCGTGGGTTCGATCCCCGGTTCGTATCAAAAATGTTTTTGTTTTTTGTACGAAATATTATTTGGAATTGGAACACGGCAATGGACATTCTTTGTGGAAACGAGATCAACAAACATTTGCTGTTATGTAAATTTTGTGTAATTCTACTAAATATCCTCACTTATTTGTGAAAACCTAGATTATATAGCATTATTTTGTACATGAAGTGTCTTATTCACAAAAAGTATTTTCATTCTTACCAAAGTAGGCAAAAATAAAAAAAATACTAATAATAAGAAAGCTCCGGCGCGCGAAAGAAACAGGATGCTTAGCCAAGATGCTAATCGCTAACGCTTAGTAGCGTATCGTAGTTTTCCCTCTCTGATACTCTTTCATATTAGTGCGACAAAGACAGGTTTCGTTTACGATTGACGGTTAAGCGTTAGCGATTGGCAACTTGTCTAAGCACCCAGGTGATAAAACCGCAAGTGTTATTTACCTTCTGCGTCTTCTGTCGCTTGACAACCAGCCCCTTGGACCAGGCGTTCATGCGTCTCCGCTTGCGCTTGACGCTGTCCCGCTCGGGGCCCGGCGTCCGCGGCGACTTGCCTTCACCCGTGCCGTCTAAGTTCGCAGAAACATCTAGAAAATTCGTGATTACATGAGTAAAATTCTCACACCTTATTCATAAACGTCTAATAGCTTAGCAAGCCGCTAAGTATTGATAGTCCCTTTCGGTCTAATAGACATATTAATAAGACCGAAAGGAACATAGCCTGCGAAGTTAATAGGAGACGCTTATAAATAAGGGTAATACTTTAAGCCTATGATGATTGTGCTTTTGTAGCTCATTTTAGGGTTTTTCTCTCGGCGTTTGAACCGCTTTCATTACCTTCTTTACATTTATTCTAAAGTGAGCCAAAATAATGACTATATTTCAATTGCGATTGTATTGTACAGGGTACTATAGTATACAGATTTATCAAATAACAGTGATTTGATAAAACTGTAGTTCATTTGTCCAGAATATGTGAGGAAGGGAATGAAGCGGTTGCAACGCCAAGAGAACAACCCTAATGAGAACTCACGATAAAGCGCTCGAAATCAGCAGTCGACAAAAATTGTTTTAATATGTTTGAAGAGCAATTTTTGAGAGTTTCGCGTTTTTACAAATAAGTATCGCTTAAAATTGTAAAGATTGCTCGAATGTCAATAGCAGGCCCTCTACTTGTTCAAATTTGGAGTCTAACTTTAATTATGAAGGTATCTCCGATTAGCAGCAATGTCGCCATTCTCACCTGCTCTCAAAAAGTGTTTCTAAAGACAACTGAGGACCTTCGGAACTTATCAGTTATTTTGTTTAAATAAGCTAGCCAGTACCAAGCGATATCCTGGCACTGCTCACAAATCTCACAATCGCTGTCCGGATCTGTTTATCTGAGCTATATGTAGGTACTTAAGTGAAACAACCGGCTTTGATAGATGCTCGTTTATTACTGGTTGGACAATACAGGTAGCCGCGCCTGTGTGCGTGCGGACGCACACATGTAGATACACCACAATTCTCCACCATTAATTGTAAGACCTGCCAATAGAATATACATAACATCAGCTAGGTACTTAGCAGTAATTAATAACAAAAAAAAGACATTACAGCTTATAACTAATTTTTTATCTCTAGGTCTTAAATTAGGTTTAGTAGTCGTCGTAAGTGACGGTGGCACCCGCACGTCGGCGTTAACGACAGGTGCGGGCGCCTCCTCCGCGACAGGTGCGGCGGACACCTCCGGAGTCTCCGCGGCCGGCGCGCGCGACCCCTCACGCTCCTCTATTTCCTCCTCCTCTTGGACTGCTTCTTACACACTTTCTTGAGGTGTCCCTTATCACCACACAGCTGGCACCGGTAGGTCTTGTAACGGCACCTACTCTCATCGTGGCTCTTCATGCCGCACACCGAGCAGGCCCTCGCCCCGGGGTCCCGGCGGCCGGCGGCCGGCTGCGCGCCCGCCCGGTACACCGGCTCCTGCTTCACGGCCACGGCCACCGCCTCGGCGCGCGCCTTCTGCGCGCACTCCGTCTGCTGCGCTAGCTCCATCGCCCTGGCCAGCGTGAGCGTGGTGGCGTCCTGCTCGAAGAGTCGCTCGCGCTCCTTGCCGGCGCGTAGCCGCAGCACGAACTTGTCCCGCAGCAGCATGTCCAGCGAGCTCCCAAACTCGCAGTGCACGGCGAGTCCCCTGATCCTGGCCGCCCACTTCTCGACACTCTCCCCCACGTCACGCGTAGCCTCGTAGAACTTGGTTTTATCGGCGAAGGTACACCTTTTAGGAGTAAAATGACCCTCGAGCACCGTCAACAACTCGTCGTACCCTACCTCTTCTACCTTCTTCGGGTACACAAGGTTCTTCAATAACCGGTATGTATCGTCGTGCAGATGTGTGAGTAGCACTGCCTGTCTCATATCATCCTGTATTTTGTTTAATAGGATAAATTGCTTCAAACGACTACAGAAAATCTCCCATTCTTGGGTATTATGATCAAAATGACTTAAATTCCCGATGAAAGCAACAGTAGCCATTGTAATTTTTTTTTTATTCACACGCGGGTAAGATTCGGATCGTCGCCAGTGAGCTATATGTAGGTACTTAAGTGAAACAACCGGCTTTGATAGATGCTCGTTTATTACTGGTTAGACAATACAGGTAGCCGCGCCTGTGTGCGTGCGGACGCACACATGTAGATACACCACATTATCTCATGTTGTTCTAGGATGCAGGGCAAGGTTCAATGTTGCACGGGAAAACATATTCGAATACTTACGAAGATTAGAAGCCGTGTATATAAAGTCCGGCAGATCAGTGTCTGCCGCCGTCCCTTCGTCCTGCCTCCTCCTTGCAATATCCTGACATTCTATATCGAAATCGCTGTCCATTTCAACATCGATGAGTGAGCGTGATCACTTCGCGAGGGCTCTGATTATTTCATGTTATCCTAGGGTGAAGGGTAAGGTTCAGTGTTGAACGGGAAAATGTATACTTACGAAGATTAGAAGCCGTATATATAAAGTCTGGCAGGTCAGTGTCTGTCGCCGTCTCTTCGTCCCGCCTACTCCTAGCAATATCCTGACATTCTAGCTCGAAATCGCTGTCCATTTCAACATCGATGAGTAAGCGTGGTCACTTCATGGCGGATCTGTTTATCTCATGTCATTACCCTGCACGTAAGGTTCAATGTTGAACGGGAAAATGTATACTTACGAAGATTAGAAGCCGTGTATATAAAGTCTGGCAGGTCAGTGTCTGCCGCCGTCCCTTCATCCTGCCTCCTCCTTGCAATATCCTGACATTCTAGCTCTAAATCGCTGTCCATTTCAACATCCATGAGCGAGCGTGGTCACTTCACGACGGATCTGTTTATCTCATGTTATTACCCTATACGTAAGGTTCAATCTTGAACGGAAAAATGTATACTTACGAAGATTAGAAGCCGTGTATATAAAGTCCGGCAGATCAGTGTCTGCCGCCGTCCCTTCATCCTGTCTCCTCCTCGCAATATCCTGACATTCTAGCTCGAAATCACTGTCCATTTCAACATCGATAAGTGCGTGAGCGTGGTCCCGGAGCGAGCACGCTTCGTGACGGATCTGCTTGTCTGATGACGTTCTGTTGGGGGTAAGGTTCAATGTTGAACGGGAGTAGGAAAATGTATGGCCCTTTCGTCCTTAGTTGCCTTATCTAGTAAACAACTTCCTAACCTAAAATACTTATTTAAAGACCTAAAAGATTTCTGACGTCAACTGTTGTTTCCTTCATGGGAAGTAATAATTTTACTAAAATACCCATTAAAACATCTTGGTTTAGGCAAACATCGCAATCATAGAGCATACAAGTTTATTTGGTAGTTATAAAGTTGTTTATGAAATAAGATAACCAAGGATACATAGGCTGCTGTACTGATGCCTAAATACAATCTTAAGCCCGTTTTAGACAGTCGGTAACACAGTTTCCTACGGTCACCTTAATGGTTTTGCGGCGATAATTCACGAAATATGGCAAAGCACACAGCATACAGCGACACCAAGATGACCGGGTGGAAAGCAGTGCTGCCCACCGTCTAAACCGTCCGTTTTTATTCTTGCGAAAATCTTTATTATTAAATCAAAGCCAATAAAATACATAATTTTATCTATAACTAAACTACTTATAGATTTTATGAGGTAACACGTTACTAGGGTTGCCATCCTTACTTACATGTGTTAGAAACATCTTATATAAAGTTTTATTTGTGAATAATGGTGACGACCATTTGAACCGTTTGTACTCCGTCACCGAAGGTAACAAACAACGATATAAGAGTGGACGACTCATGTGGCTTATATTAGTACCGCTTTATACCGTTCCTCGTGCTATTCGTCATTTTCGCACATGCATACTTGTTAAAACGTGAAGGCAACAACGACAAACGATAAACTCTGATCATCATAGATCTAAATAGAAGAAGTCATCGTCAGTCTCCACTCCAGTAACAGCAATTCAAGAATTTCAAGATGGCAGCCCTTCATGTTACAAAAGGTTAGAGGATGTACATACATAAATATGTCCTCATAAACGTGTACATATAATTGATACAAAAGTCTACTTTATCAAGTACGTCATACCTATACATCCCTCTAGCCCTTTGGCGCGGCAAGGCATTGTGGGGACAGAAGAAATACGTGAACACAGATTAAAGTAAAATGATAAAAAGTTTTAACAAAAATTACAATTCTATACAAGCTTTTATTGCTGACTCTTTCTTTAGTAATTTCATCTCGTACACATTACGATTAGTCTAACAAGGTCCAACTTGGTAATTACATTGCTTCGTTCCCAAGTTCTTATGTCCACCTTCAGACTTCATCATCAGACCAGCTCCCTTACTATTTTATAAAAAAATTAAAACACAGTCGGTAACTGGGCAGTCGGTCAAATTTAGCTGACAAATTTTGATGAACAAAAACATTAAGACAGGAAAAACAAGATAAAAGCTTGTAAAAAATTGTTTAATTGTAAGTGAATGTGACAAAAATACAAGTGTTCTTGCCTTAGAATAGAACAATGAAAATGCTAAAACAAATCAAATTGAAATGTCTTTCTAACTCCAGGAGTATGTTGATGTGATGAAGCAGCACAAAAATGTGTAGGGTCTATAAGGCTAAAAATAGACACACTGAATCGAACAATTTGTCCGATATTGGCAATCCAATGGATAAGTTAGAGAAAACTGGATAGTGCCTACATATTTTAACCACTACCGGTACTTAATCTCTGAATCTACCTGCGATAACTATACATATACATGTATAACGGCATGATAAGAATTAATTTAAATGTACGCGATTAAGAACCAATAGTGGTTTAGTGAAAATCTGAAGTTTAAATCGATATACATCGATTGTTTCTCTGACGAACACGCCTACTTTGGTTCGTATTGTCATTCATGTTAGGATAATTTTGACAAAAATGCGTATCTTCATGAGTGAAACCATCCATAGTAAATTAAACAGTCGACCCAATTGGAACATTGGAACCCAAGGCCACTCGAAAACTATCAAAGAGATGCTATAAGCTTTACATCAGACAATATGACATCTCTTACAGTCCATTCGTCCTTACTTGTCTTAACTAAACAAGTTTCTAAAATCAAAATATATTTTTCTTCTCTAAAACCACAGATTTGACGAAATCAGCATACCGGGAGCAGTATTTTAGTCGTCTCTGTTTGCAGATGAAACACGAATTGCACATGGAAACGCGTTATTAATGTTATTATTATAATTTACCCTTTCACAGCAGACAAACAAATAGTTTAAATTTAAAACTCTGGCCGGCTTATTCATAAAGGAGCAAGCCGCTAAGTATTCTTTGTCCCTTTCGGTCTTATCAATGTGTATATAAGAGTGAAAGGGACCAACAATACTTGCTATGTTAACCCATTCAGGGCCAAGGACTCAGCGTATGGGTCATGACTCAACGCTTCCGCATGGCCCGTGACTCGCATGCGAGTCATCAGTACATTCTAAATAAAATAAAAACTAAACTTATATTGACACAATTATGTTTGTGTGATTGAATCTAACAACCACTTTCACAAATTACGTTTAGTCATAAAATGGTGAGTACGATTTTTTAAATGAAAATGGGGTCTTGAATATTCAAGTTTGATTTACTGTAAGTATAATATAGTAAAAATAACAAAATTGTAGATACACACGTTTTGCAAGCACACAGACATATTCACATTTCAAAAATATGAAAAATATATTTTTATAGAAAGTTATGAGTATGACTCAGGGTATGGGTCACTGTGGCCCGGCGCTGTCTGTAAAAACTACGAGCGTTTACGTGACAGACTCAAATAAGCTTTATTGGTCGGTCTTAAAGATTGTTTCACGTTGAAGTCGTTTGGTATTATAACATTTTTCAACCGATGACCTTATGGATGGTTGCAAGCAACATTTGTATTGACCAAACTTTGTACGATTATATCTCATTTTCTTTTAAGGGTAAGGTAACCAGGTTTCTCCGTTGTACTTTTATATACTTACGTAACATAAAATGTTGTGGTTGTTGTAGTGTATAGGTACATAATTAGGTAACTACTAACAGTGATGTTAAGATTAATTCATAGTAATAAAACTATGTTTCAATTATATGAAGTAAATCAGTTGTTTAATCATACTAATATAACTGTATTTACATAAAATTTGTTTAACTTGGCGGTTTTTAGAAAAAATTACAATATGTATGTTATACATATGTAGTGCAAAATCCTTTCCCATCGTATTTTCACGGAAACGTCCAAACGTGTCATGCTTTTTGTCGAGGTTGTATATCAACTTTGACATCTACTATCTGAACGATAATTATATTATACACCGTGATCTCTAATAACCCGAAAGATTTTAACCACGCATTTTTGATGTAAAAACAAACAAAAAATATTATATGACATAAAAAAAAAATTTTTTTTTTTTTTTCAATTTTATTTAATTTTTGAATGTATTTTAACATAAAAAATAAAAGTTATTCATAAAACTAGCACTTACAATGAGTGTTAAGGTTTTTTTTTACAAAAACCTCATTTTTAAAAGGTTTTATTTCTCAATTTTTGACATTTATGTGTGAGGTTAGTGAGACTATTCTCCATTATGGCACCAACGCCGTTAAAAAGACCTTTTTTACCGAGTTACAATTAGAAAATATGTTTTTTTAAATTGGTAATAACTCTGAAACTAGACGATATCCAGAAAAGTTTATACGACATTATAGTTTCTAAATGTGGTCAGGAACACACTGTTAAAATCTTTCGGATTATTAGAGATCACGGTGTATATTAGTGTGACAAAAACATGTTGTTTGCTAAACAAAAGACTTCAAAGGTAATGGCCGTCCGAGCGCCCTCCCAGGTTATAAACAATAAATGCAACCGAGCAGCGGTGTTATCTTCCATATGCACTTTGCAGTAGTTTTCCCAGAAGTCAATGGCGTGACGTAGTTCAACCCATCCCTCCTATTAAAAAAATTTGAAGTAATATGGGAAATATAATTTAGTCTCGATTTATTCGTCGGCGACTTTACCCCTCCTCCTGTGCTGTGTTTAGTGATTGCAATTTTTAGGACGTTGGCTTTGTATTACCGGAATTTGAAATCGATTTTTGAAAGTAATAATTGTGTCCATTACGATGATGCTGCTGCCAGGCATCAATCCTCAATAAAATCGTCAGTGATACTTCAATCCCTTAGTAGTCTTATATTACGACACCCAGTGGGTAATAAACGAATAGGACACCGTCTACAAAGTCGCCTCCATTCATTGTTTTTGACTGCGTAAACAAATTTAGTGATTTTATAAAACAGGTGAAATGGCATGTTTTTGACACACAATGACATTTTTTCTTATATCTGCTACTTGCACGGCCTCTATAATAATTGTTTCTAAGAATTTAAACAAAGGTCGCCGCAATCCTTTATATCTTTGCACATGCAGTGCTTATCGTCATCAGGTCATAAGTACATACATATAATATACATAATATTTTCTTCGGTTACCGCGAGGATTACACATGAAATAAAACTATGAAAACGGATAAACTCGCTTATATTAACTAATTTTAACTTCATTCCGACGTTTCGAACACTTTACAGGGTTCGTGATCTGCGGATTATGGTGGTGTTCGAAACGTCGGAATGAAGTTAATATTAGTTAATATACGCGAGTTTATCCGTTTTCATAGTTTTATTTTACATATACATACTTCAATAAATATGTGATTTATACTTCTGATAAGAGGAATAAAACTTTTACAGTGTAAACTTTTAAGACAAAGTAATAGTGTAGCAAGTACCTTCTACTTAGTACTTAAAAAGTTTGCCGATAAGCACTGCACGTGCAAAGATATAAAGGATTGCCGCGACCTTTGTTTAAATTCTTAGAAACAATTATTATAGAGGCCGTGCAAGTAGCAGAGATAAGCAAAAAATTTCATTGTGTATCAAAAACATGCCATCTCAACTGTTTTATAAACATATATCGTTATCGCGGGAGCAAATATGATTTGACAGTTCTGAAAGATTATGAAAAACAGTCAAAACAGAAATGAAACTCGTATAGTAAACGTTTATACCTACGACTTTAAAATGAATAATTATTTTTATTGAATATAAATGGACTTGATTAGTACTTACTTCAAAAGATTGGCATCTAGGTGGGTTATTTTATTGAAAGTTCTCCCGAAAGATTTCTATAAATATATTTTTTGTAAGATTTCCACTCTTAACCTCGGTCTCTTTTGATCATAGTAAAAGAAAAAAATGTAGAGATATTTTTACACATTTTGTATGTCGCTATAGGAACGAAAGGATCGAAAAATGTACCGAAAATTTCAAAATCGGTGAACATACATACACAAAAAACGTTTGAATTGGGAATGTCCTCCTTTTTTGAAATCGTTGAAAAATTGCCCAGGCACCCAGTCAGTCACTTTAGAAATTTGTCCATGATTTTTTTTTGTAACCACAACTAAATAGAAATAGTGATTTTTAAAATATCTCGAAGGAAAATAGCAAAATAGTTACTCGCGGATCAGAACTATTTTGCAAGAAGTGAAATGTTAGTTTTCATAAGCCCTTATGTGAAACTGAAAGATTATTTTGCCAGTTTATAATGACGATTAAGTGCACGACGCCGTAGATACACAGTAGAAAACTTTTTGTCGTATATTACGAAAATCACTTAAGATCAGCAAATTTTAATAGTCAATAGAGTCTAAATTAAAACATGGATATTTGTTTGAGGTGATTATGTCGATTTCAGGATTTTATTTACTAACAGTGTAAAGGAAGATTAATTATCCTTATGCAGAATAAACTTCGTGCTAGCTATGATGAACTTCTTAGAGGCTTATAATGTGTAGGCAGAAAACTCCGTTTTTTACTAAATGGACATTCTGTTTACTACTTCTTTGACAAATTTATATTTGCTCCCGCGATAACGATGTATGTTTATAAAATCACTAAATTTGTTTACGCAGTCAAAAACAATGAATGGCGGCGACTTTGTAGACGGCGTTTATTCATTTATTACTTTAAAAAATCGGAAGATCTACAAAGGTGAACACTGATAACGAGGCGATGGTAATACAAGTTGTCGTTTAAAAAAATGGTTACTTAAAATGTTGCATAGCATTGTCCCGCTGGCCGGTTTCAAAGCGGCAGTTTATTAAGCGTGCGCGCCAGGCCCGTGACCCATACGCTGAGTCGTGTGTTTTAGCAAAAATCGCGTTGTATGGTGGCCCGGCGGGAAGTGTTCGTGCGTTGGAGCGTGGCCATGAATGGGTTAAGAGACGTTTTTGAATAAGAGGGTACAGATGTAATGCTAAATCCTTTCTCTTCGGCTTTTCACGGAAACGCCCGAATTAATCTACCTGTCTCAATTAGCTTCAGTGCAATATACAGGGTGTGGCCCATAATAGGAGCTTTAAATTTAAGCGATGAATCTTTGGATTATACGCAATTACCTAGACCTTATCATAATGCTTCAAAGTTAACTAACTCTGAGATATAGCACTTCAAAGTTACAATACGTAACCACCGTTAAATTGTCGTTAACGATCGTTAGATGTCTTGGTACAAGGTGGTTTCTTGGTACCGAGTCGATGTTTCATAATCTATTCAATCGTAACTAGTTCTTAACTCCAGGTATAAAGAACAAATAATCGCGTCACGTTTATTTTGACAAATTTGTTTTAAAATTGTCCAAAAAGATGCTCTAGGAACAAAGAGGTTTTTACTTTATCATTGGAAGTTAACAATGACACCTCGAAAAAGACAGCGAACCTAGCACATCTTGTGTTTGATTGCAACTCGCGCAATTGTCGGGGCTACCCGTCTCGTTTTGATTGTATTGATTAAAAAATTACGGATAGCCGCGAGAAGGCCGTGAGTGACTATCAAACACAAGATGTGTTAGAGCCACCAACGACTGTTTTATAATGTGGAGGTTTTTTATTTTTATTTGAATTCGAACAAATATTATACTAGATTGTGCACCAAAAAATATAGTTTAGCAAAAACGAGACTTATTGCAACAGTAGGTCCTAGAGTAGATATTTCTTTATAAGCTAGGAACGGTCCTGGCGAGAAGTTTACTGCTACTAGGGTGTCCTTGTCTAACGTCTTGTCGGATAAAACAATATTTTAGACTGGAAGAAATGGTAGAAAACTTCTTAATCAATACAATCGAAAAGAGGTGGGTATCTGCGAGTTGCTGTCTAACACAAGATTTGCTAAGCCGCACATGACATAGCAGTCTCTGTCATTTCGATAAGTGATGTTTGCTCTACCTAAGATAGGACTGTTATAAGGTAACCATAGAAACATCAGTTTCCGGTAAAACCGTGATCGATCATTGGTTAATCAAGCTTTGTTATGATTATGAAGTAGCCATAGCGACGTCGGCATCCGTGTAACTCGCGGGATCGGTCATTGGCCACCTGAGTTTTGTTATAATGCAACCAACGTCCGCATCATTGTTGAACACAGTTCGGCAAAAGTCGTTAATAACGAATCAAGCTTTGTTGTAATGTAACCACAGCAACATCAACATCCGTGGAATTCGCGGACTCGGCCATTGGCTAACTGAGTTTTATTATTATTTAACCCCTCGTATGCGTCCTGTCAAATTACGTTACTGTAAAAATGACCTTGACACTTAAAACAATAGATTGAAATTCCCACGCACGGATCCGTGTCTAAGCATACGAGGGGTTAACCATAGTAACGTCCACGTCATTGGTGAACACATTTCGGCAAAAGTCGTTAATAACGAATCGACCCCGTTCATACTGTATACAGACTAATTTACGAACTGTACCTTGTGTTTGACAATGACAACATCACTCGGTCTGTCCTTTTCTTTTTTCGTCTCTTTTTAATCAATATAGTCCAATAGGGACGGGTAGCCACGAGAAAGCAAAGTGTTACAGTCACACACAAGATATGCTAAGCCCCGGATGCTTACACAATCGTTTTATAAGCCATTTGTCCGGTGTTTTGTTTGGCCATGGTCATTTCAATAGAAAGGGACACTTCTGACAGGAGTCATCTCACGAAGAACGTTTTTTTACTCCTTAGTACACAATTTAGTAGTGGTAACTTTGAATTCGAAGCCATAGACCATGCAGTTGTAAATGCGAACTTTTTTATGTGAAACCTTCTCTACTATTACAACATAATGACAATGACAAATTACGTCACGTTGTTATATCAAAACAATACCAAAAATAATAAAATAAATGATAAAATTGCGAATTGCGATGCACACGAAGTTCATAATTAATACAAAAAGTAAGCCAAGCATTGTGTAAGTGGCCTACCAAAGAAAATTATCCGAGTTGATAATAGCACCAAGCACCATTGTTGTCATCTCAAAGCAACGTATACCAAATGCAGTTCTGACTGTAAGCTGGTGTGGGTTTTCACTTCCAGTCAGATTAACAGTGAAATTCTTAGTTCGTTTCGACAAGATCCTGTCCTCAGTATGTGTTATGATGTCGTGTCAGAGTGGAGTTAAATAAAGAAGCAGATCGTATCGTAGTCGTGCTCATGTATACAAATTCAATTAATTACAGTGCAAGTTGAGTGGTTAAGAGTTCACCCGGTAAGATGTGTGATTAGTGCACAATTTTAGTTGTAATCATTTACTTAATGGCGTTTTACTAATTTAGTTATTTCGTCAGTTCACACTGATAATATGAGATTGTGATCTGTTACGTAATGTTGAAAAAAGTGACAAATTAATCAATAAGTAGATAGGTATGTTCAATAAACAATACTGATTCATTTAGAAGATTCATTCATTAATACGTGAAAGCGATAGTACCTAAATGTCAATGTCAAATATCCGACTGGACACATAATGTCTGCAGTACATTGCTGGGTCGATTAACTTTGTTAGAAAAAAATAGAAAATTTATTTTTGATTTTAATTAATTAAAACCATTTGGAGTTAATTACTGATTAGTTAATGGGTCTATGTCTTCATTTTTTGCTTATATTACAGGCCACACCCTGTATACTGGAGTTCATTGTGACAGCAATATGAATTCGGATGTTTCCGTGAAAAGCCGAAGAGAAAGGATTTTGCACTACATCTGTAACACGCTATCAATAGAGATGAAAATCATAACTGCTATTATAACGAGTTAGGTTCGTGATTGTCTGTGAAAGGGTTAAATGCACAGCTGTTTACAGCAGGAAATTTTGAGGGTAGAAAAATGTTTATCAGTTTAAGACAAGTAAGTATGAATAGAGTTTAGCAGCTTATCATTTTAATAACTCTGGGTATTGGCAACATATTTGCCGTCATATAAAAAACAAAAACAAGCCAATTTAGAAATGCGCAAGGTTCAAAATTGTATGCTTTAACAGAGCTGTCAAAAGGTTAACAAGGTTCTAAAGTGGCCTAAGTAAAAGGGTTTGTTAGCTGTTCATCCAATACGCAGTTCGTCCAAATCGCATTTAGTCGTTCGCCTACTACTCAGTTCGTCCATAATATGATGCGTCTATTTAGCGATTCGACAATACGCAGTTCGTCCATTTCGTTATTTGTCATTTCGTATTTCGTCCATTACGCGACTCGTCATTTCGGCGTTTGTCCATTTCGCGATCCGTCCCTACGTAGTTCGTCCACTAAGGAATTTATCTATTACCTATGTAAAGGGGCCGATTTTGTGATGATCGTACATCTTATATGCGTTTTAGTAACTAAATACATACGGTCCAAGAACAACTGCTACAATTCAAAAAGCATGATTTACCGACGCGGATAGGTTGTTTTTATTCAGTTCCTAAAATATAATTATTACATGATATGATACGTTATATTTTTAAAAGACCATTTTATACTTATCTTATTGATGCATTTGATAGAGACAGCACTACTTGTTGGAAAACTTAAAAAAATGGTGGATTATTCGTCATTCGAATGATCATTTAGATAAATTTTTATTCAAATAATGCCCATTTTTGCTTGTTGATAAGCGATGATATATTTGATGTCATTTTGTGGTACCCTAAAAGGTAACTAATATAAAAGTCTGATTTTTATTCCCACGGTAAAAAGGTAAACAAAGGTGTTGCCGTTAACGAAAAATATGATCAGCAAATGGGATTTTCAAACTTTTGACGTTTCAAAGAAATCTACTTCCTAAATTCTCTGTACATTTTAATCATGACCAAAATATTTAATTTCGTAGTTACTAACATTACTTAAATATTAAAACTTCATTATGTGCTTTTAAGAGAAAACTGTTTTTTAGGGTTCTGTAGCCAAATGGCTAAACGGAACCCTTATAGAATCGTCATGTCCGTCTGTCCGTCCGTCTGTCACAGCCGATTTACTCGGAAACTATCAGTACAATAGTAATGAAATTTGCTAAGGATATGAGATGTGTGAACCGCTACATAATTATGATACTAAATTTTAAAAAAAGAGTGGGGGATGGGGCCCTCCATACAATTGTAACTGAGGGATAAAAAAATTTTTTTCGACTTTCATACACGTGTGTGATATCATTAGAAAGATCTTTTAAAATGAAATTGAAGTTGCTAGAACACATTTTTCTCTGTGTGAACGCAAAGTGGTAAAAAAGGGTCTCTATTAGTTCCCATAAAGTTTGAAGTTCGATTTTTGAAGCGAATAACGTTGAAGGTCCGAATTTAACGAAATTCGGATTAACAAGTATATGGGAAAGAAAGGGATCCCGGTAAAAAACGTGCCAACTATCTTTTAAACTAAGATCAAGTGTCCGAAAATTGTTTTAGTATGACATAATGTCATTCGCGATTAAGTCAATTTTAGAGGTAGGCCAGATTGTGACATTATTATGAAAAGAGAATGAATTCAAAAGAAAAACGGTAGAATAGTGGCATCCGCATAGCGTGTAGTGTAAGCTAAGTTCACATTTGTCTGTTGTGTCATGTTATGATGCTCTCTGTCGTGATGGCTACCGTTCACATTTATATGACGTGTTATGACGCATTCTGACGCAATTTTATATCAGTTCGCAATGTTCTTTCAAGAATCATCCGATTCAGATTCCGATTCAGAAGATGAATTGCATTTATTGGCACTGGCTACGCTTCTTACAAAAGAAAGAAAGAGATGGAGGTACTGGATTCATCCAGTAAATAAAAAGGCGAGTTTCATTGTCTCGTAAAGGAGCTTGAGAGTGAACCTGAAAAATTTCGTCAGTATTTTAGAACGTCGAAGGCATAGTTTGAAAAAAATCATAGTTTGATTGCAGAAGACATCAAAAAAATACAGACAAAATTTCGCAAGCCTATTGGTACAAAAGAAAGACTTGGTGTAATGTATGTTTAAGGTGAAGTTTTTATTTTAAAAAATATGAATTATTTTCCTCAGAAAATTGTGCATTAGCATCACGACACGACACTGGCGCGTTCAAACTGCTGTGCCGTGTCGCTTCCCCGCCCCCCGTACCTCACCCGATCTGACGCGGACCGGGATCGCTTGTGACGCGACACAACACACGCCGTCACAACACAGTGCATCAGATAAATGTTAATGCAACGATATTAAATAGTTGAAACCGATACCGTTCTGATGCGTCACAACACAACACAACAGACAAATATAAACGCGGCTTTACACGCGTATATAAAGACAGTGTTAAGTTTATAAATGTGACATGGTCATGTCTATAGGTACAAATTGGTCGTAATACGTGTTGCACTAACTGCGTGTTGTACCAAACACGTGTTGGACCAAACACGTGTTGACTTAGTATGTAAGGGACGGAACGCATGTTGGACGGAGTACGTAATGGACGAAATACGTGTTGACATTACACGAGTTGGACGAACTGCTGTTGGGCGAAATGAATGTTGGACCAAATACGTGTTGGACGAAATGCGAATTCAAATATCACTTGGACAAACTGCGTATTGGATGAACAGCTAACAAACCAGTAAAAGTACAAGTGTAATTACTAATTCTCTCTCCCTTTACACATAAAACAAGCGCAATCCGTAGTTGCTTTTAAATCCAAAGTTAAGGAATATTATTTATCTCTTCCTTAATCTTAATGATTGCAACTGTTGTTTTCCTTTACTTGATATGCTTATATTTATACACGGTGGAATTTAATCGGTGAACAGGAACCCATTTTTATAATTCAGTAATCGATGGCAGTCACGTTTATGTAGTACTTAAGTGGAACCAAGTTTTTTTTTTAGTATAACAAATTTTTATGTTGAAATTAAACTTTAATTAAAATTTATTGTCACCCTACTAATGGTTTAGTCTGAAAAGTTTAATACCTCTTTTCAAACTATCAGCCATGCATCGCTCTTATTTTACATAGGAATAGAGTCTATCGCAAAAATTAAAGCATGTGAGTGGTTATTGCTCATTTATGTTTTAAGTTTCTATGGCTGATAGTTCGAAAAGAGGTATTAAACTTTTCAGACTAAACCATTAGTAGGGTGACAATAAATTTTAATTTCAACATAAAAAAATTTTATGCTAAAAAAAAACTTGGTTCCACTTAAGTACTACATAAACGTGACCGCCAACGATTACTGAATTAGAAAAATGGGTTCCTGTTCATCGATTAAATTCCACCGTGTATATGTAGCTGGTATATGTATGTTTATATGATTACATTTATTTATGTATGTCTATTAGAATTTTCGCTTGTGTTGTTGGTATTCTTTTTAAATATTTTCCTTTTTCTGCACCACCTACTACTACCTACATTTTTGTAATCGTGTCTCCACTACCCAAAGGTTGTCTGGAAGAGATCGCTTTTTAGCGATAAGGCCGCCTTTTGTGACCTCTGTTTTTTTTTTGTATTTCTTTTGTTTTGTGAACTTTTGTTCTTTATTACGTGTGAGGTGTGCAATAAAGAGTTTTGTATTGTATTGTATTGTACTAATTATAAAAGACTAACCTGTCTGGATTATACTCCAGAGCGTTGGCGCATATCAGGTCGATGTCTTCGAGGAACTCTTTCGCGCAGTTGTACTTGTGCATATCCACTTTCGTCATCATGGTCTCCAAATCCATGGGCTGCTTCACTATTTCCAGGTAGTCGGTTACCTGGGAACAAATTAAAGCGTTCTATTAACATCACAGGGTGCGTCCATATAACCCGTTTCTCACCGGCTTCCCTAAAATTTTGACGGCATAATACCAAAGTCATCCAATATCAGATACATTCATAACATCATTACCGTAACACAATTATTAGTATTATTACCCCTTGCTCCCCGTAGATAACCAAGTTTGATAACTGGCTATGTACAAGGAAAAAATATTCCGGTTTTATAACCGGGTTATGAAACGGGATTTTTTTCCTCGTAGAAAACCTTTGTTTTATTCAGTTTTCTACGAGGAATTTCTTTTCTTGTTTGATAACCCGGTCATGAAACAGGAATTACTTTTCCTGGTAGAAAACTGTTATTTTATTTGGTTTTCTATGAGGAATAAACTTTTCTTCGTAGCTAACCTAGTTATCAAACGGGAATTATATTTTCCTAATAGAAAACCGTCATTATAGGTTTTCTATGTGGTTTCGAAATTTTTATTTATTTGTGGAAAATTATGGTACTAAACTAGTATTTCAATACAATTTTTTTATTTTATTGTTTAAACCAAAAGTATTACAACTTCGTAAGTACATTTTGATAATTAAAAAAAATAAGTATATAAGTATGTAAAAAACTAAAGGAACGGAGAAATTTTCTCAAGGCAATGCCCCACGGTAATTATGTTTTCTTGAAGTTGGGTTATTGCTTTATGTATACGGATATTTACCGCAACATCTATGGCTGCTCTCTTCTTAATTGTGAACCTTTTGTTCACTCTTGAATGTGAAATTCCGTAATATTTTGCGTCATTTTGTAGAACCGATAGTAAATGCGGAAGTGTAGGGTTTTTTCGACCTACAAAACGATTTAATCTGGAATTCCAGCCTTCTGCAAAGTTTGTCGTCCGGTGTTCTTGACCGTGACAGCACCAAATTTGTTGAAAGTTTGTGTCTTTTACCCAATTGTTCAACATATACTTGTTAAAGTTTTAGAAAAAACCCTAGCGTGGCGATTATGGGCATTTACCTCCTAATGCGTCTATACGCATGGTTAATAGGAGAGGCCTACGTCCAGCAGTGGACTAACATAGGCTGATGATGATGATGATGTGGTAGGTATAATGATCGGCACTCTCGCGGAGGCGGCAGCAGGGGCGCTATTTATTACCCAATTAGTATTATCATATTTAACAAATTACCTCTTCCAAGTCGACGGGTTTAGTGAACTTGTAGAAGCGCCGATTACAAGCCAATTTCTTCCATATCCGAAAACAAAGACCCGTTTAGAAAGAAACGGGGTAGTTCTAGAAATTTTCAACGGTATATATTCCAAGTCGACAGGTTTGGTGAATTTGTAGAAGCGGCGGTTGGAGGCCAGCTTCCTGCAAATGTCCCGCAGGAATATCCTGAGCTCGCGTAGTTTGTAGTCCTCCTTGCGCTTGCGTCGCGCGACCTGTACGCCTAATGCGAACTTCGAAATACGCTTTCGGGCACTTATCTCTGGCACTCTAATGACGCTTCCGTTGGAGTGACAGAGACAAATCCTAAATTTGCACAATGTCAATGTTGGCGGCAGATCTACTGCTCAGCAGACTCGCGGAGGCGGGAGCGCTATCTATGACCCAATTACTATTATAATATTTAACAGACTATTTCTTCCAAGTCGACGGGTTTGGTGAACTTGTAGAAGCGCCGATTGCAAGCCAGCATCTTCCGAGAGAAACAAAGAAACGGGGTCATTCTGGAAATTTTCAATGCTATATATTCACAGGATTACCTCTTCCAAGTCGACAGGTTTGGTGAACTTATAGAAGCGTCGGTTGGAGGCCAGCTTCCTGCAAATGTCCCGCAGGAATATCCTGAGCTCGCGTAGCTTATAGTCCTCCTTGGGCTTGCGTCGCGCGAATGCTTGTAACTTGTAAGATAAGCGGAATACCTTATCCATTTAATAGTGTTAAAAGGGGACTTCCACTTACATTACAAGTTACAATTATTCCAGTATTTCACAATCCTACCTCTTCCACGTCGACGGTTTTAGTGAACTCGTAGAAGCGCCGATTACAAGCCAGTTTCTTCCATATCCGAAAACAACAATTTTCTTTCTAAACGCGATAGTTCTAGAAATTTTCAACGGTATATATTATTTAACAGACTTACCTCTTCCAAGTCGACGGGTTTAGTGAACTTGTAGAAGCGGCGGTTGGAGGCCAGCTTCCTGCAAATGTCCCGCAGGAATATCCTGAGCTCGCGCAGTTTGTAGTCCTCCTTGCGTTTGCGTCGCGCGACCTGCTCGGCGGATTCTCGGGGTGGCGGGGGCGGTGGCGCTGAAAATACGGCTAATTAGTATATATAGGGCTCCGTAGTATTTATAGGGCTCCGTAATAGACTAGGAACCCTTATATTGTCAAATTTGTAAATACTGTTAATGCTACTATACGTTTGACAGTTGTAATTGTGCTGTTTGTGCTTTTTCTTGGCCCTGGGCTCTACGGAAGACCAGCGCTCTGACATGCCTAGGTATGCCAGAGCATATGCTGAGTAGATTCCATTTGCAGCCAGTATGACAGCACTAACATATTGTATTGTTAGATTTTTTTTTAATGTAATTTTTCTCTTATTTTATTATTATTCTTTTTTTTTGTTTCTATAGTGTGTGTTTAGTAATTAAGTTATTTTGATTCATGTTTTGCTGCTGTACCTTAGGCTCAATAAATCATTTTCTATTCTATTCTATTCTATATTTTCGCAATGTCCATATGTCTATCCGCAGCAAAGCTCAGTGGCAGCTTGTACTAGAAATTTGCAATAGAAATAGGTCTTAAAAAAAGAATTAGGATCCCAAAAAAGTTTTTTCTTACGTCAATATTTCCGGAGATAAAAGCTCCGGAAAAAAAATGTGCCCCTCTAACTTTTGATCCATAGATACAAAATGTATGAAAAAAAAACATGAATAGTTTTACGATCACACTTCGAAATGGACGAATGTGTGTACGGAATGTTTGAGGTTCTGTAAGAGGATGGATGATAGGCTATCTAGTACTTATGTTTGATGTTTTATATGTAATTATAGCCAGTTGTTATTCTTTTATCGGTGTATTGGTGCTAAACTGTAAACCGTGTAAATGTATGTGAATAAATGACATATTTACCTAGTGTTGGTAAAGACTTGAGTTCTTTAAGTCCCATTTTAGGACTTCTCATTTTTACGGGACTATCGAACTTAAAAGACTACAGAGTCTGTTAAGTCGCGAGTCGAGCCCTGCTTTTAGGCTTACTGAGTCCTGCATATAAAGCTCAAGTCCTAATGTAAAAATATTTTTTTAATGTCGGTCCCAAAAATATGAAATGATACAATGCCATATATTTAAAAATGTTCGAGGTTTAAAATAAGCATATAAATACAAATAAGAAGCTTATTTTTGTTCAATCTTTCTTTGAGTTCAATATAATAAAAACCCTGGGTAGTTTTTATTTCAATGTTGCATTGATTTCTTATTTAAGCTATTGTCGGATCCAGTCTCATCACACCTTAACTGTGTATTGCACATGACTGACAGCTCCTGTCAAGTCCTGGCAATTTAAGCGGGAACGCCGCTCGCTTTGACATTCTGAAAAGGACGCGGTCACGGGACGTTTGCTAATTCGTATCTTTTGTGTAATCCGTGCTAATATCCTGACTTATTTGTGAAAACCTTGATTATAGAGTTTTATTTTGAACATAAAGTGCTTAATTCCCTAAACTATATTATATAGAAAACCCTTAATTTCAAAACACAAATCTAGCGAGTCTTCTTAAAGGACTAGTCTCTGTAGCATTGTAAAATAACTCAAGTTTTGAAGTCCTTCAAAGCAAGTAGTCTTAAGGTACGAGTTCGCAGCCGACCGCAGGCGACAACTGCAGACGACGTGTCGCAACGACACTACTGGTTTCTATGTATTTCTATGAAATTCCCTTCGTAGTCAGCGACATGAAGCTAGCGACGCGTCGCCGAGCGGCAGACGGCAGTGTCGCCCGACCGCAGATCAGTAGTGTCGCTGACGCCATGATATTTATGGCATTTATTTTCATTGGTTCGATTTCTTCTCTGATTAAACTTAGTATAAAATCGAACTGTTTTACATTTAAACGACAATACTCTCTGAATTCTTTCATATCGCTTTTCAAATGGTTTTTGTTCCCTCACTTGCTCTGCATTTAATCATAGGACATGTGGCTTGTCGTCTTTTTCTGTATAATAAAAGCAAGTCATCATTATCTTCTTCCTCTTCTAATAAAAGACGTAAAAAATTGCGATCACTATTCTCGAACACGTCAGACATCTTGTTTCACGGACCGCTCGGAATACACTGGATGCCATCTGCAGTTGTCGTCTGCGGTCGGGATCGAAATCATGACTGCAGCGACAGGACGCAACGACGTGTCGCGACGACATGAAGCGACGACATGTCGTCTGCTGGTGCCGCGTGCGGTCGGCTGCCAACTTGTACCTTTAGAATGAAGGACTCAAACGACTAGTCTTTACCAACCCTATGCTAAACTGTAAACCATGACTATGATAAACCATGTAAATGATGTGAATAAACGAAGTATTTACCTCGTGGCAGCGGAGGCGGTGGTTCATGGTTCTCAAGGACGGGTGGTTCTAACGGCGCTTCGGTGATGATCGGCTTCAGGAACGCGATCACTTCGGACGCGCTCGGCTCTCGGACCGAGTACACGCAGTCTTTGTAGACGGGGAACAGGTCTTGTAGCTGTAAATAAAATACATATTTTGTAATCATGGTAACAATATTAAATTTGATCGGTATTGCACCACAAAAAAATTGATTATAACTCTATTCGCAGGTCAGCCGTCAACAGGTACCAGGCGATCATACTTAACAAGGAGTGCGCTTCATGATTTTATTGTTGGGCGTTCTGGAATCGTCTGGGATTGAAGTATGGAGGATTCTATTAGGCGAGAATTCGGAAAAAGGCTGGTCAAGTCACAGTGTTGAACGATCTGTCAACTGTAGTTGGTGCAACGGGGTGGTTATCTTTGGAGCGTTTGAACCACTCAAATTCGTCATTGTCGTCCCGCAATTATTACCACAATGGAAAAACAAGAGTAATAACAACATTGATTACGCTATTGAATGGTACAGAATTAGGTTGACATTAAAATAACACTCTTAGGGTCATCTGTTGTAACAATACTTGCAGAGACGAAAATGATGAAATAAAATGATTGTGCAATTGCTACATAATCACATCACACACACATCATCAGCCTATGATAATCCACTGCTGGACGTAGGCCTCTCCTATTAACTATGCGTATAGACGCATTAGGAGGTAAATGCCCATAATCGCCACGCTGGGCAAGCGGATTAGCGATCGCAGTAATGTGTCCACTATGATGACGCTGCTGCCCATCATCAATCTTTTATCAGATAATGATCAGTGACACTTTAATCCCTTAGTCGACTCTTACGACACCCGCAGGAGGAATTGGGGTGGTGACAAATGTATTCTTACTGCCATCACCACACGGCCATTTTGTAATCATTTTAACAATATTAAATTTGATCGCAGATCGGTATTGCACCATAAAAAAAATTGTATGGAAAGTTTCTTAGCAATTTGCTGGGTAATGTTGAACAATCTGTCAACTGTAGTTGGTGCAACTGGGTGGTTCTCTTTGGAGTGTTTGAACCACTCAAATTCGTCATTGTCGTCCCGCGATTATTGCCGAAATGGAAGGACGAGTAGCAACAACATTGATTACGCTAGACTTGGAATGGCACAGAATTAGGTTGACATTAAAATAACACTTAGGGTCATTTGTTGTAACAATACTTGCAGAGACGACAATGACGAAATAAAATGATTGTTTAGCAATTGTCACATAATCACATCACACACACATCATCAGCCTATGATAGTTCACTGCTGGGCGTAGGCCTCTTCTATTAACTATGCGTAAAGACGCACTAGGAGGTAAATGCCCATAATCGCCACGCTGGGCAAGCGGATGCGATCGCAGTAATGTGTCCACTATGATGGCGCTGCTGCCTATCATCAATGTTTTATCAGATAATGATCAGTGACACTTCAATCCCTTAGTCGACTCCTACGACACCCGCAGGAGGAGTTGGGGTGGTGACAAATGTATTCTTACTGCCGTCAGACGGCACACGGCAAATTACAACATAATAACAGGTATAACTGCTACATAATATCATTGGCCTTCGCATTTTTTCAGATGTCTTTTACAGCTACTGTGCATTCTGAGAGCCACATCTTTTCTTATGGCTGAACAGACCTATACGGGCTCGGCACTGCTTGCCGCAACGATCGCAAGTAAATTCGGTGCTAGGTGGTGGCACCGGTCGCTGTTTCTCTAGGCGCTTTCCCGAGAGTTTTTTAAACCACTGGTCATCGTGATTCTCCCCTGTCGTAGTAAGTGCCTCCATTTAGGTCTGTCCAATGCCAGAAGTTCCCAGGTACATAATAAGAGGCAGCAAAACACGGAGTGCTGTTTTATGAAACTCGCTAACGCTCGTTTCATTATGTCACGTGCCGGGTCGGCTATACCTCTCTTGGCAGCTCGTACGCCGGCACAGCGCAGGTGGCGAGCAGTTGGGAGAACAAGGCGGCTCCTGTAGCCCCCAGCATGGACCACACGCCGATACAGTCTCGCACGTGACCAGGGCAGCTGCCTCACGCGGCTATACCTCTCTTGGCAGCTCGTGCGGCGGCACAGCGCAGGTGGCGAGTTTATTGTTTCGCCACAGTTGGGAGAACAAGGCGGCTCCTGTAGCCCCCAGCATGGACCACACGCCGATACAGTCTCGCACGTGACCAGGGCAGCTGCCTCACGCGGCTATACCTCTCTTGGCAGCTCGTGCGGCGGCACAGCGCAGGTGGCGAGTTTATTGTTTCGCCACAGTTGGGAGAACAAGGCGGCTCCTGTAGCCCCCAGCATGGACCACACGCCGATACAGTCTCGCACGTGACCAGGGCAGCTGCCTCACGCGGCTATACCTCTCTTGGCAGCTCGTGCGGCGGCACAGCGCAGGTGGCGAGTTTATTGTTTCGCCACAGTTGGGAGAACAAGGCGGCTCCTGTAGCCCCCAGCATGGACCACACGCCGATACAGTCTCGCACGTGACCAGGGCAGCTGCCTCACGCGGCTATACCTCTCTTGGCAGCTCGTGCGGCGGCACAGCGCAGGTGGCCACAGTTGGGAGAACAAGGCGGCTCCTGTAGCCCCCAGCATGGACCACACGCCGATACAGTCTCGCACGTGACCAGGGCAGCTGCCTCACGCGGCTATACCTCTCTTGGCAGCTCGTGCGGCGGCACAGCGCAGGTGGCGAGCAGTTGGGAGAACAAGGCGGCTCCTGTAGCCCCCAGCATGGACCACACGCCGATACAGTCTCGCACGTGACCAGGGCAGCTGCCTCACGCGGCTATACCTCTCTTGGCAGCTCGTGCGGCGGCACAGCGCAGGTGGCGAGCAGTTGGGAGAACAAGGCGGCTCCTGTAGCCCCCAGCATGGACCACACGCCGATACAGTCTCGCACGTGACCAGGGCAGCTGCCTCACGCGGCTATACCTCTCTTGGCAGCTCGTGCGGCGGCACAGCGCAGGTGGCCACAGTTGGGAGAACAAGGCGGCTCCTGTAGCCCCCAGCATGGACCACACGCCGATACAGTCTCGCACGTGACCAGGCCAGCTGCCTCACGCGGCTATACCTCTCTTGGCAGCTCGTGCGGCGGCACAGCGCAGGTGGCCACAGTTGGGAGAACAAGGCGGCTCCTGTAGCCCCCAGCATGGACCACACGCCGATACAGTCTCGCACGTGACCAGGGCAGCTGCCTCACGCGGCTATACCTCTCTTGGCAGCTCGTGCGGCGGCACAGCGCAGGTGGCCACAGTTGGGAGAACAAGGCGGCTCCTGTAGCCCCCAGCATGGACCACACGCCGATACAGTCTCGCACGTGACCAGGCCAGCTGCCTCACGCGGCCAATGATATAATAAGTAAAGATATGTTACACAGGCTCTAAAATTGAAGCGCGCAGATTGTGATAATTCTAACAATCGCTCTTAGTTCTACTCAGACCACCGTGAGGTGTGTACCACTGCCGAGTTCTCGCAAATCACATGAACTGCGCCCTAAAATGTCATTTTATGTTATACAATATTGAAAACTATGAAATAAAATGCAAAAATGCCCTTAACATCAAAAATCATGCGCAATTAAACGGAATTATATATTTTTTTCAATTTTACTATTTATTGAAAATAAATAGGACGCCATTTTGACGTTTTTGAAAGACTTCGAGAAAAAGACAAGCTTATGCTGTTTAAGATCAAGAGTAACAGAGATAAAACAATGTTTATCAATAACAACCTTAAGAATGCACGCGCAATTGTCAAATGCTAGTTGTCTCTTTTTTATTTATTAAATACGAGTATATGTATTTTGCCATCTCTTTTACGCATTTTGAAGTATGAAGATAGGTGTATGTCAACTGTCAATAAATCGTAGGTGTATGATGTGAAGTATTTATTTCGCTCATTTTGTTAGAGTATAACGTATCTTTACTTATATATCATTGCACGCGGCTATACCTCTCTTGGCAGCTCGTGCGGCGGCACAGAGCAGGTGGCGAGCAGTAGGGCGTCGCCGGCGGCCCGGGTCCGCCACAGTTGGGAGAACAAGGCGGCTCCTGTAGCCCCCAGCATGGACCACACGCCGATACAGTCCCGCACGAAGAGCACGCAGCCGCGATCCGCGCGGCGGCATTCGGAGAACAGCTGAAACGATAAACATGATTTGAACTCGCATGTTACAACATATCTGAATTTTTACAAAGAGATCGTTGACTCTCATCCTCACTACTGTTACGTAATAAACATTATTAAAAATAAAAAATAAAAGAAACGCGAAATATATTACATGTATTCATACTGTGTACCTAGTCATATAAGAATGTAATGATAATTAATTATGACCTGTAAAATTTATATTTTACCAATAAAGAATCTGAATCTGAAAAATTGGTTAAGCGGTCACGAATTTGGAGAGTGAAAATTGTGGTAGAACTTTATTTTCCTCTAAAGAAATTTACATTTCACTTATAGCAAGAAAACAAACATATTTATACATAAAGTAAACAGCGAGCATTAATTTAACGTAAAACAAAACAATTTAAATTTTGAGTGGGTAATGTAAGAAAGCAAAAGTAGTGGGTAGATTACAGTAGTTTGCAGTTTGGTACATTTGTAATAGTAACGAGTAAATTTTATGCCAAAGTGTCTAGGGCCGGAGTTAGAAAAATTATATGTTTTTAATTATATATTCCTTTAACTTATGTTTGAATAGTCTAATTCCATGTCTTAGGGTGCGTTTTACCAAACTTTTATCCGAAGAATAACGCTTACTCATAAACTGCGACCATATATAACATGGACATCTAACGCCAGCTCAAAAATGCCCTAAAAAACAATTGTTCAATTGTACCAAGATGGGCAGCACACAGCGCTTTTCTTAACACCGCGCATATTTCGGTGCAACATATTTGACAAACGTTTATAGAATATAGCCAATCAAAACTTTGATGGACCAATCACAACTATTTTTAAATGACGGTTTAAGTTTTTATAGGTTGATATTGAAATACATTACCGTGATGCATGGAAGAGGAAACACTTGAGAACTAAAATTCAGGACCGTTTTTGAAAGTCAATTTAATATGGCGTGCGGCTTCCATGTTTTACTATGTAATCTAAAAACTGGAGTTCGAGGCCAAAGAAACTACGACAGATGCGTTACTGACAAATCTGTCAAAGTCTCTTATATCATTGTCAAATAAAGTTTTCAAATTTCACCAAAGATTTTGTCATTTCATTAATTTATTTAAAATAATTCCTAATAAAAACATTACACACCACTAGAATGTAGGATCGGAACGTAAGAAGATGAGTGGAACGGAGCGTACGTGTGAGAGAAGGATGGTAGACGGTGCGAGAGGGACGGGAGAACGATTTGAATGGAGAACGAACGAACGTTGTAAGATGTGTGGTGTGTAAGACGTGGTGTGAAAGAAGTAAAACAATTAGCTGGTGAAAATAAATGTAAATTAACGAAGAAACGCATTTTATTCGGAGGCAATAGAGAATCCCACATAATTTTGGTGTCAGAAGCGGGATTGCCTCAAGAATATTTAAGCAACGACGAAATTGAAAAATTTGGAAAATTTTCATAGGAAAAAAAATGGCGTCCGATGGAAGTTTCAATTTTAATATGGTATTAGACGGAATACCGAAGTTCAGCGGCGACGACAAGGCGCATTCATCGACGAAATGGGCTCAAGACATTGAAGACAACGCAGAAATCTTCAGTTGGACGGAAGCCCAGATCCTCATTGTAGCGCGAAGATCTTTAGTCGGCACGGCGGCGCTATGGCTACAATCCGAGAAAACCTTCAAAAAATACGAAGATCTCAAAGCGGCAGTATTTAAAGAATTCCCGGATTCCATTAATATCAAGGAGATGCACGAGCTGATGGGTAGTAGAAAGAAGAAGAAGGAAGAGTCCTACTATCAGTATATGCTGGTCATGAAGGAGTTGGGTAAACGCGCAAAATTCCCAGATTACATAGCTATACAATACATTATCGACGGCATAACGGATTACGAGCTTAACAAAGCTATTTTGTACGGCGCAACTACCTATCCGGTCCTAAAAGAAAAATTACAGTTATACGAAAAGATGAAGATGAAAACGAAGAAAGAAGTGCAAGAAGTTAAACCTAATCATAATAAGATAGAAAAAGATAATATGAAGAATAATTCATCATCGTCGGCAGGTCGAAAACGGTGCTATAAATGCGGCGAAGATAATCATTTGGCTTTGACATGTACGAAGGGCGTCAAATGTTTTCGGTGTAACGAGTTTGGACATATCGGAAGTCAGTGTACATCGAACAATTTAAAAGAGCGCGGCGATGTTCCGGCGGCGAAGTCGTTTCACGATTTCCGTAACGACAAAGGGAGACAGCAATCATCGGGTTCGGCGGCGGCGACGGATAGTCGGCGGCGGTCGGCCATGTTCGGGCAATCGGCCAATGAGGAAGCGCGCATCGATGACAACTTCACTATGGTGGATGTCATTGTC
The DNA here is from genome assembly GCA_025490895.1 of Thaumatotibia leucotreta. Taxonomy (NCBI): domain Eukaryota; kingdom Metazoa; phylum Arthropoda; class Insecta; order Lepidoptera; family Tortricidae; genus Thaumatotibia; species Thaumatotibia leucotreta. The sequence goes on along the minus strand of JALPQI010001105.1, from coordinate 70,108 downwards.
AGCGGCCGGCATTTGGATGTAAACAAACACGACGAAAAGATTGAAAATATTTCCGATGAGCCGATGAAATTGATTTATTTATGCGGAATGGATGTAAGCGCATTAATTGACTCGGGTAGTGCGTTAAACCTTATTAGATTGGACGTGTTTAATAAATTAAAAGTGGAAATGTGCGTTGAGGACAAAGTGATAAACGGATTTGGACAATCGGTGGTAAGATCGCTTGGAAAGTTTTACCAAAGTATTATAATTGACGGGAAGTGTTATAACGATGTAATATTCCATATTGTATCCAATGATGCTATGCCATTTCCAGTAATTATAGGTCGTGAATTTCTGGATACTGTAGTGATGGTTATGAGCGAGGGTTCCGTAAAGTTCATATCAGAGGATGACGGATGGTTGGCGAGGGTGAATTGTGTGAATGAGGGTAATATTTCAGGTCACATCCACGACAACGTTGTTAAAGAAGAGGTGGAACGACTGGTGGCTGAATACAAACCTATACAAACAAAGGAGGCGCCAATCGAACTCAAGATCATACTGAAAGATGACATCCCCGTGGCACAACGTCCGAGAAGACTTTCCTTGGCAGAACAGCAGATTGTCGAAGAGCAGGTAGATGAATGGATGCAGAAAGGAATTATACAGGTGAGTTTTTCTGAGTACACTAGCCCGTTAGTTTTAGTAAAAAAGAAAGATGGTTCAACCAGAGTGTGTGTTGATTATAGACTGCTTAACAGGAAGATGGTTAAAGATGAGTTTCCTCTACCACTGATCGAAGACCTAATTGACAAGTTGAAGGATGCTAAGTTGTTCAGTGTGCTTGATTTGAAAAATGGGTTCTTCCATTTAAGGATAAGCAAGGAGTCAGTCCCATATACATCGTTTGTTACGCACCATGGGCAATGGGAATTCCTAAGAGCCCCATTCGGTTTATCAGTCTCACCGAAGTATTTCATGAGATTCATCACCATTATTTTTAAAGATTTAATTCAAGAAGGTGTTATGATGGTATTCATTGACGATATAATAATTCCAGGTCAGACGGAGCAGGATGCACTCTCAAAGCTGCAACGAGTATTGGACGTAGCTGCGGAGTATGGTTTGGAAACTAATTGGAAGAAGGCGCACCTGATATGTAAAGAGATTGAGTACCTAGGGCATCTTATCAAAGAAGGGCAGGTACAGCCAAGTCCAGACAAAATTAAGGCAGTAGCATGTTATCCAGAACCAAGAGATTTTAAACAAGTACAAAGTTTCATTGGATTGACCTCATACTTCCGTAAGTACATACAAGATTATGCACAGATAGCAAGACCCTTAACTGACTTGATGAGAAAAGATGCTAAGTTTGTTTTTGGTCAAGAACAAAGGGAAGCCTTTAACATTTTAAAGATTAAGTTGACGAGTGAACCAGTTTTAAAGATATTCAATCCGAAGTTACACACAGAACTTCACACAGATGCGTCGAGCCAGGCTTTGGCAGGTATACTTATGCAGAAAAGTCAAGATGGAGAACTGCACCCTGTATACTATAGAAGTAGACGTACAAGTGAAGCAGAAAGTCGATATTCAAGCTATGAACACGAAGCTCTAGCTATTGTGGAATCTGTGAAGAAGTTTCACCATTACCTATTTGGTATTCACTTTAAGATTGTTACAGACTGTCAAGCGTTTGAGCTCACTTTGAAAAAGAAAGATCTGACGGCTAAAGTGGCAAGATGGGTACTACTACTGGACCAGTATGACTATGAGATAGAACATCGACCGGGTGTTAAGATGCCACATGCAGATGCTCTTAGCCGGAATCCATACGTGGCCATTGTGGTAAGCTTGCACGAGAAGATTAGCCAAGCTCACGAAAAAGATGAGGAGCTCAATGCCATTAAACAGCTGATTTTGAAAGATGGAAATTACAATGACTTTTATGTGCAAAATGACATACTTTACAAAGGTGATCAGCGGCAACTGGTGGTACCTAAGATTATGGAAAAAGAGGTTATCAAGCAGGTACACAGTAATGGCCATTTTGCCATGAGAAAGATGAAAGATGCTATAAGCAAAGATTACTACATAAGAAACATGGACAGGAAGATTGAAAAAGTAATTACAGGTTGTATACCTTGTTTATTAGCTACCAGAAAAGAAGGCAAACAAGAAGGATTTTTGAATCCTATTGCAAAAGAAGGAACGCCACTGCATACGTTGCATTTAGACCACATTGGACCGTTGACTGAAACAAAGAAGCGTTACAATCATATACTAAGAGTTGTGGACGCATTCACAAAGTTTGTGTGGCTCTACCCAACGAAGTCAACAACCAGTGCTGAAGTGATTAGCAGGTTGCAATTACAGCAGCAGACATTCGGTAACACGATACGCATTATTACCGATAGAGGTACGGCATTCACGAGCGGAGCATTCCAGAAGTACTGTGAAGATGAGGGTATCCAGCATGTGACTATTACGACTGGAGTAGCCAGGAGTAACGGCCAAGTAGAGAGAATCCATCGTATTATGACACCGATGTTGACCAAGTTATGCATAGAACTCTATGGTACAAGCACGTGGGACGAGTACAGAGAGCTATAAATAGTACGTATCAGAGAAGCATAGATACCTCACCTTTCCAGCTGTTGACCGGTACTAAGATGAACTGCAAAGAGGATGTAGAAATATTAAACCTGTTGCAAAAAGAAATTATAGCCCAGTTTGATGAAGAAAGAGAAATTCTAAGGCAGAAGGCCAAAGAACAGATTCAGAAGATCCAAGAGGAAAACATAAAGAGTTTTAATAAAAAGAGGAAGCAGAGCTCTAAGTATGAAGTAGGCGATCTTGTTGCGATTAAAAGAACACAGTTTGGGCCAGGTCTAAAGATTAAGCCGAAATTCTTAGGACCCTACAAGGTAACTAAGGTGAAGCATAATGATCGCTACGACGTGGAGAAGCTTTACAGCGGTACGGAGGGGCCGAACAGGACATCTACGGCGGCAGACTTCATGAAGAGGTGGCCTGACGAAGACTGCGAGTAACTGGTAGGATTTTTAAACTTATTTTTTTTGATCTTTATTTGATGATGGTGATGCACGTAAGATACCTTTTCTCCAATATGCTCGGAAATGTTCGCATTAATGTAGCAAAAACGAAACGCGAAGTACCTTCTTATGTACCAGCTCAAATTAAAAAAAAAGATTTTCATTATTGTACAGTTTTTGCGGCCGCGAAATTGTACTAAAATCCATTAATGTATTGTTTTTTACTTCTTAAAAACTACTTTTGGACTTTGAAAAAAATGCATACAGCCAAATTCTAAAGCCACGACCAAACGCCTGGTCTGGATAGAGCGAGAGACGGCGATCAAATCTATGGCCGTCTCGTTCTATCATGAGTTACAAACGCCTCGGTGTGTCAGGTCGTGTAGGTACGGTTTAATGAAACCATAGATATCGTTACTATTTTTTATGAACGACCATGCATTAAAAAAAAGTTTAGGCGGGAATCATAAGAGATTTTTTCTTTTCAATTGTTATTCAATTTGCAAGAAAATATTTTGTTTTATTTCCTTGCATGTTTGGAGAAAAGTCCTATATGTGCCTCGGACGGAAATAGAATTTCGTGGATTCGTATGTAATTGTCGGCCTCAGCTTCGCTTCGTCCGGCAAAAAATACTCATCCACGAAATTCGCTTTCCCGGCCTCTGCAATAATGTACTATATTTCTCGGTTACATATTTTCATAGCGTATATTTTAAAGACGGAACCTAAGCGGATAAACCTGATCTCAGTGATCTCACAAATAAGTATTTTTAAGTTAGCTTAAATTTTAAAGATGTCAAAGATCGTTACATAACATAGACTGTTGTTAGAATATTTTTATACCTATGTTGTTTATTTACGCTGTTACCTTAAATTTCATGTTGCCAAAATGCTGTTATTATGTAAAGTGCTATGTTGAGCACAATGTATTTAAGACAGTTGTTGTTTTGTTGGACAACTTTAACGTAAGATGTTTGTATGATGTGAAGATGAATGAACGGGAATGATATCTGAGGGCAGATATTCTGCAGGACGGCCGAGAATGTAGGATCGGAACGTAAGAAGATGAGTGGAACGGAGCGTACGTGTGAGAGAAGGATGGTAGACGGTGCGAGAGGGACGGGAGAACGATTTGAATGGAGAACGAACGAACGTTGTAAGATGTGTGGTGTGTAAGACGTGGTGTGAAAGAAGTAAAACAATTAGCTGGTGAAAATAAATGTAAATTAACGAAGAAACGCATTTTATTCGGAGGCAATAGAGAATCCCACAGTAATATTTGTACACCTTTTTGTTAAATATGGCTGTCACAACTAGGATTTTCTTAAAACAAGTAAATACCAACAAACTTTTCTTTTCTCTCTCTAAACTAACATTGATATGACAAAATTTTATTTGTAAACAACTTAAAAAAATTGATTGATTTGCCTACGTTTCAAAGGCTATTTTGAAAAGAAATAGAACACAAAAAATAACAACAGATTGAAGTAATCAAAAAATAAATACATAACAAGGCAGAAATCACCACGGAAAGACAGCATTCTAGCACTTATTCCACAACAGACGTCAGTTGTGGAATAACAGTGACAAGTCTATGTAAAAGCACGCTACACAGTATTATACTGTAATTAGCTAAACATAGGCAGAAACAGGGTTTTAATAATCCATGTGTAGTTAAATTGTTGTACCAAATGTTATTAACACCTGTGGTGATACAAGCGCAATACCAACTTTGTTACTAATAATTGTGGATAATTATTTTTATTACAATATCTGATATCTACGTGAAAATAAGTAAATAATATTATTTCTATAAATTATACAATTATAATTACTAATAAATAAGTTATCTCAACGCCTGTTTTTAGAAAATAAGGATTTACTATTGTAAGAACATTTTATTGTTGTGGCAACATTTTCGCAGTTTTTTTGGCCTCGAACTCAAGTTTCGAGATTAGTTTTGACATTACTATTCTCGAATACTCTCGAGTAAGCGCTATTCTTCGAATAAAAGTTTAGTCAAATCGACCCTTAATATGCCAGTTTTCTAGCGCCAGCGAAGCAGACTCATTAACAGACAGAAGTCACGGTAGCACGAACAAAATTTTGCTAGGGACTTCCACTAGATATTGTTTTATCGCTAATGCGTTTTACGTAGTGATTACACGATAAACAATACTCACAGTGATCAACGCCTGTTCCTGCGTGAACGCGTGCACCGAATGCAAAGTGCTCATGCTGAGTTCCTTGACAGTGCAATGTTCCAGCTGCCCTAGCAATGCGGGCGCTATGTATGTCTCAGCGCATTCGCCGCTGATTAGCAACACGCTCGGAGATAGTGGGACGTCACCGATTCTGTTGGCAATTAAGGTTAAATGAAGGAACAGAAATAATCGTCGGGTGACACTGACAAGCAAAACTCACTAAGTAACAAATACCTACTTGAAATAAAGCTCGTACCTCCGTTCTGATTCAATACTGACATAAGAGGTTGCTATGAGTTGAGTAGTGACTTTTTTGACGTGACAACGTCTTATAAATTGGTTTGCCGGGTGACACTTCAAGAAACTGCGTTACGCTCCGCTCACGTTATGCGCTCACAATGAGAGCGAGTGAGAGGCACGCGTTGTCGTTGTCACGTAAAACTTTCGCCCGTATACCGACTTTACAGGCAACCAATTTTTTATAGTGAGTTTTGCTTGTCAGCCGACGTAATATATTGGTATAATATAATAATATATTGGAGGTCGAGGTTGCGATTGCTCATGGTGCTTTGGGTCTCGTCGCTCGAATTTTATCAGTTGATGGTGGCGTTACTCAGGTACCGTTTGTTGTGCAATGACGATGAGCGACCAGACAACCCTACCGTTCAGAGGGGGTGGGACGATATTTTATGCAAGAGGACCTTTGTCAGTTGTTTGGAGGGACCGAACTTGGCGCGTCTCAAGGCTGCGTCGAGGGGCGCTGCCTTCCGCGTCTTTGGGCACTTTATTGGACAACGATTCCATTAGAATTGCCGTCGCTTTGCGATTAGGGTGCAAGGTGTGTGAAGCGCATCGGTGCATCTGTGGGGCCATGGTTGAGGAAGATGCGACACCATATCCAACAGTTCTTCTGGCGCCTGTATTTGCGCTTGTAAGAGCGGCGCTGCGTGTGGTGGCAACCGCTTCGCTGGTAGAGGACTGGGGCGGGCATGTATTCAGCTTCAGTGGCGGATAGTGCCTTACCTCTTCTCATGAACAAACACGTTGTCCAATAGTTCTCCTGCGGCCTGTATCTGCGCTTGTAAGAGTGGAGCCGCGTGTGGTGGCAACCGCTTCGCTGGTAGAGGACTGGTGCGGGCATATACTCAGCTTCTGTGGCGGACAGTGCCTTACCTCTTCTCATGAACAAATACGTTGTCCAACAGTTCTCATGCGGCCTGTATCTGCGCTTGTAAGAGCGGTGCTGCGTGTGGTGGCAACCGCTTCGCTGGTAGAGGACTGGTGCTGTCATGTACTCGGCTTCTGTGACGGATAGTGCCTTACCTCTTCTCATGAACAAACACGTTGTCCAAGAGTTCTCCTGCGGCCTGTATCTGCGCTTGTAAGAGCGGTGCTGCGTGTGGTGGCAACCGCTTTGCTGGTAGAGGACTGGTGCGGGCTCCGGCCGCGACCAGAGACTGCATGGCTTCTAGTAAGTCTTCTTGAGTTACTTCCACCTGTGGGACAAATATTTATGAGAGAGAACGCGTTTGTAATTTATATTGGAGAACCTTTAACCAAAACAGCTATACGGGATGTAACTAAGATAGTGGTGAACAGTTTAAGATGGATTGTGATGAGAAAGAAGTAGGACAAAAGTGAAAACAAAAACACACTTTGTTATTATAGCTTGTGCCTATACAATAACGGAATTTGCCATAGACACAAATGACAGCTAACAGTTTCACTAGTGCAATAGTACATTACATCAGAGGCCGGGAAAATGAGGATTTCCGGCCAATTTGGTATGTATACGGCCGAACGAGCGTGCGAGCGGGGCCGTATAGGTAACGAGGCCGGGAGTCCGTTTTCACGCCGAGGCATGTATAGTGCTTTTCTCAAACATACAAAGAAAAACAAAAAAAAATATGACAAACATTGTAATTTTTTTTGTCGAAATAAAAAAAAAAAAAACCGGCCAAGTGCGAGTCGGACTCGCGCGCAAAGGGTTCCGTACCATTATCAATTTATTATTAAAAAAATGCCTCAAAAACTATAGAAGATAATTTAATCAAACCAAAAATCGTTGATAGAGTTTATTAATGTGCATAACATATATTTTTTTTAGAATTTTATATCGCGTAGTTTGAAAAATAGAGGGGGGGGACACATTTTTCAGACTTTGAGAGCTGATATCTCGAAAACGATTAGCTTAAATTAAAATGAGATTTATGAACGTTCATATCATTTTTGAAGACCTTTCTATTAATACCCCACACGCTTATATACAAGTAAAAAAAATTTTTCATCCCTCAGTTACATGTATGGAGGGCCCCCACCCCAATGGTTTTTTTTACAATTTAGTATCATAATCTTGTAGCGGTTCATACAACACATATCCTTACCCAATTTCGTTACTGTAGCATTTATAGTTTCCGAGTAAATCGGCTGTGACAGACGGACAGACGGACAGACGGACATGACGAATCTATAAGGGTTCCGTTTTTGCCATTTTGGCTACGGAACCCTAAAAAGGTCTGAAAAGTGTTATGATATTCCATTTCCATCCCAGTGAGTTACTGCGCCCTAAAAGCGATACTTCCGAGTCTATTTTAAGGAACGTAAAGACAATATTTTATTGCATGTTTGAGAAAAAGATTTTATTAGGACTCCGTAAACTATAATTTCCCTTTTAATATCGGTATTGGATGTCTTTAGCGACACATAATTATTTTCTTCAACAATAGGGTTTCGAAAGCTTAACCAATTGAGTGCCGAAGATAAAATTGAAAATCACCTACGCAAAGGACTTGAAAGTATTTTACAAAGAAATGTCACCAAAATGGAAAAAATTACTTACATTATTGGTGTCTATTAGTAACGCGTATTCACTTTCGTATACTTGTGGGTACACTCTTCGTAGAGCTTTTAATACTGCTTCTGAACATAATGCCTTTAAATCTGAACCTGTAACAAACAAGTATGTCATTTTAGCATAATTGAGCAGAAAGGAATTCCGCATTTTTCATAACAGTATATCTCTCTAGCGGCATAATGTGGCAGTATAAGGATACCTCACAATTTATTTCAATCCCGACACGTAAGTCAGTAATGAGTGTATATCATAGGTTCGGGCATGCACTGTCGGAGTATCGTGCTGTCGAATATTCGTAGGCTCGATCGAAATGCGAATTGCTGGATCGAATGTTCGCCGAGTCGAAATACTTGTGGTCGAAATATGCTCAGTCGAAAAATCATTATCTAGAATTGTATGGTTTCGATCTATTGTGTGTCGAAAGTTCATAGGCTCGTCTGTTCTTGTATCGAATGTTCGCTGGATCGAAATACTGCCGTCCTAACTAAAAAGGACGCATCTCCCTTAGAACTACTATAAGAAATGCGTCTTTTTTACTTAGCACGGCAGTATACTTGTGGCCGAAACATGTACAAACTTTTTTATATCAATGCAGGCATATTTCAGTGAATAGAGGAATAGCACTAATACCAAAATACGAAGCTACTATTAACGATGTAATCGACTTGATGGATTGCTGAAAGACTAACACATTCAAAACTATTTTATATACCTACATGTCCACATCCACATGTATCAAAAAAATAAGTGGCAAGATAATTTGACATACCTATTGCTTAAAAGTGTAATTTTTGTGTCTGTGACCAATTAAAATGCCCTAATTTTGTACGATTTTCGACCCAGCGAATATTCGATCCGGTAGCGGTTGCGCCAACAAACATTCGTGCCAAAGATGTTCTACGGGACGTCAATCGATACATCAATTTCGATCTAACGTTTTTTTCATTTCTACGTTTTTCGACCCAGCGAATTCTCGATCCGGTAGCAGGCGAGTAAACGAACATTCGATAGCAGGATACTCCGAGAGTACGTGTTCGAAACTATGATATACACTCGTCAGTAATTCTTACCTCCATCTACTAGCAACCTGTACCAAATAGTCCAGCGTCTTAACTGAAGGTTTCCGCCTCCAATGACTGATATATCCCCAGGGGACGGGAATATGACCCTCCGTGGCGGCATGTGACTGAGACAATTGTAGCTCGCGATTTCTTGCAATATTCACATTTAAGTCTGTAATTCTTACCTCCATATCCGCTAGCGACCTGCGCTAAATAGTCCAGCGTCTCATCAGAGGGCTTAGGCCTCCAATTACTAGTATATATATCCAGTAGGTATATCCCTCAAGCGACGACGTGTGGCAGAGAGAAGTATAGCTCGCGGGTTTTTACTATTGTCACACTTTATGAGGAATTCTTATCTCTACGTCCGCTAGCGACCTGCGCCAAATAGTCCAGCGTCTCATCAGAAGGCTTAGGCCTCCAATGTCTGGTATATATGTCCAGTATGTCCCTCCGGGCCGCCGCTGGCTATCCTTGCCCCGCTATCGCTATTTCTCACTATTGTTTTATTTTAAGAGTAATTCCTACCTCCATATTCACTAGCGACCTGCGCCAAATAGTTCAGCGTGTCATCAGAAGGCTTTGGCCTCCAATTACTTGTATATATGTCCAGTATATCCCTCCGGGCCGCGGCTTGTGGCGCAGACAATTATACGCTCGCGATTTCTTGCAATATTCACACTCAAGTCTGTAATTCTTACCTCCATATCCGCTAGCGACCTGCGCCAAGTAATCCAAGGTCTCGTCCGAAGGCTTAGGCCTCCAATGACTGGTATATATGTCCAATATTTCCCTCCGGGCCGCGGCGTGTGGTGGGGGGAAGTGTAGTTCGCGGTCGAAGCGGCCCGCGCGACGAAGCGCCGGGTCTACCGCGTCTAGACGGTTTGTGGCGCCGATTATGATTACTTCTCCTCTGTAAGAAGGTAAACATACCTTATAATGAACATTTATAACATTTCATACCTAAGAGACAGAATCCATAAGGTGTTAACAGAAAATACGCGGCAGGTATCTTGTTAGATATGTCCAAAGCCTATGATAGAGTACAGTATAAAATTCTCCTAGACAAGCTACACGAAATAAAGTTTAAGAGGTATGGCGCACAAATGGTTTACATGGTACCTAGAAAACCGTAAACAATACGTCCAAATACAGCACCAAGAATATCAAACTGGCATGATTGAAAATATTCAATCCGAGGCTCAGTCTGTTAAACATTCCATTCCTCAAAGATCGTGTATCGGGTGTTTATTATTGTTAATACATAATAAATAATCTTCCTAGAACTCTCGATGACCTATGTATACTTTTCGCGGACGATATCTCGATCTTGATGTCTGTCTACTCCTGATACTTTCTATGTATTTTTATTTTTTCGGAAAGCGTGCCCGTTTTGCGTCCAATATCAAATTACACGACGAATATCAGAGCTTGCATTTGAATTGGGCAAATTTTTGATATCTAAAAAATCAATTCCGACCTTTGTTTTATTTATCAGACTCTAGCGAGGTGAGTTGGGTATTGATTGTCTGATATATTGGTCAAAATTCTTTTCGTTGCCTTATTTTGTGTCCCTAAAATACGTGACGCAGTGGTGATTTTTGTATGAGATGATGATTTAGTTTTGTAGTGCACCGGATTTTTTTATGTACTGAGTCGAAACAGCAACTAAAAGCGTGTCAAAGTGGTATGAAACAAGACAACGAAAATAATTTTGACCCATAGGTAGGTAGGTAGGTAGGTATAGATAAATTAACGAGAGCATGGAATTGCATATGTAGTGGTATCGCGTATTTACAATGTATTGTGTGCTATTGTGTGTGTTTTATCGACTCATGTATTGGCATTATTCGACTAATAGTAAACCTAATTGTAAAGTCACATGGTTCACCTTAAAAGTGTTGCTTTAGTAACACCACTACAAATGCAATTCCAAGCTTCAGGTAATTTATCTATAGGTACAGTACCGGCCAATAATATATCACATACAGGTTTTTTATAGTAGATTTATTTTTATTTTTGTAAGTGTTTTTCACACTTTCCACCTCACGACTATAGATAGTCTAGGCATAGGCCTTTACACTAGCGATGAAAAAACTGGTCATCATGTAGTGATTTTTTCATAAAGAGATTTTGCGTAAGGCATGGATTTCTTAGTAAAATTCTTTTTTTTACTACAGCTATTTTAGCAATATGCTGTGTCTCCAATTGCAATTCACAATACTTAATTGCAGTATTCATAATTAAACTGTGCAAAAGTACCAAAATAATATGCTATCTACATGCGAACATGTGCCGCTTACTCTATACACGCTCATACAAAAAGTCACGAATGTGATAATAATATATTATTGGCCGGTACTGTAGGTTTTGACTAGGGCGGTAAAAAGGTAAAAGGGTCGTGACAACATTTCTTCACAAAAACATACCTATCACAGAGCCCGTCCATCTCCGCGAGTAGAGTGCCGACGACGCTCGCGTGCACCTGGTCCTGCCGCACGCTCCGGACCGGCGCCAGCGCATCGATCTCGTCGAAGAATATTATGGACGGCTTCATCTTGTTCGCCTGCAAACGATATTTAGATATAAAGCTCTTACAAGAAGCGTACTATCAGTACCTCCGCCAAAAAGTACCAGGACATTAGAACTCAAGAAGAAACCTTTAACATACCTGTTGAAACAAAAGCTTCAAATGCCTCTAGCTCTCTCCCACTCACTTCTTCAAACAGTCCGCTCCCTTCCCCATAAAGACAATCACCTTTCTCCCCGCAGCTAGGCTACATTAATTAGCCAAGTCCTCATTAGTAGCATCTCAGCAGTGTGTCTGGCTAAAAACTACCAGGACATAAGAATTCTAAAAGACAATTATTCAACATACCTGCTGAAACAACAGCGTCAAATGCCTCTCGCTCTCTCCAACCCACTTCTTCAAGCAGTCCGCTCCCTTCCTTATAAAAAAAGCCACCTTTCTACCTCCAGTTAGGCTACATTAATTAGCCAAAGTCCTCATTACTACCATCTCAGAAGACTGTATTGTCTAGCGGAAAAACTACCAGGACGTTAGAACTCAAGAAGAAACATTTAACATACCTGCTGAAACCGGAACTTCAAATGCCTCTAACTTTCTCCTACCTAACTTCTTCAAGCAGAGCGCCACATTTCTTCCAAGTAGACTGACAGCATTCATAAAGAAAGCCTCCTTTCCTCTAAGTAGCATCTCATCAGTGTGTCAGGCCAAAAACTACCAGGACATAAGAACTCGAAAAGAGAATTATTCAACATACCTGCTGAAACAACAGCTTCAAATGCCTCTCGCTCTCTCCAACCCACTTCTTCAAACAGTCCGCTCCCTTGCTCATAATGAAGGCCACTTTTCTCCCTTCAACTAGGCTACATTCATTCGCCAAAGCTCTGACTAGTAGCGTTTTCGCAGTGTATCTTCCCAAAAAGTACCAGGACAATAGAATTCAAAAAGAAATCTATAACATACCTGTTGAAACAATAGCTTCAAATGCCTCTCGCTCTCTCCCACCCACTTCTTCAAACAGTCCGCTCCCTTCCTCATAAAGACAACGATCTTTCTCCCCGCAGCTAGGCTACATTAATTAGCCAAGTCCTCATTAGTAGCATCTCAGCAGTGTGTCTGGCTAAAAACTACCAGGACATAAGAATTTGAAAAGACAATTATTCAACATACCTGCTGAAACAACAGCTTCAAATGCCTCTCGCTCTCTCCCATCCACTTCTTCAAGCATTCCGCTCCTTTCCTCATAAAGAAGGCCACCTTTCTACCTCCAGTTAGGCTACATTAATTAGCCAAAGTCCTCATTACTAGCATCTCAAAAGACTGCATTGTCTTGCGGAAAAACTACCAGGACGTTAGAACTCAAAAAAAACCATTAACATACCTGCTGAAACCGGAGCTTCAAATGCCTTTAACTTTCTCCACCCTAACTTCTTCAAGCAGAAAGCCACATTTCTTCCAAGTAGACTGACAGCATTCCTAAAGAAAGCCTCCTTTCCTCCAAGTAGCATCTCATCAATGTGTCTGGCCAAAAACTACCAGGACATAAGAACTCGAAAAGAGAATTATTCAACATACCTGCTGAAACAACAGCTTCAAATGCCTCTCGCTCTCTCCAACCCACTTCTTCAAGCAGTCCGCTCCCTTCCTCATAAAGAAAGCCACTTTTCTCCCTCCAACTAGGCTACATTCATTCGCCAAAGCTCTCGCTAGTAGCGTTTTGCCGGTACCCGGTGGTCCGTGGAATAAAACGCCTTTTGCTGGTCGGGTGTTGAACTTGCTAAACAAGTCTGGGTACATGAGCGGGAAGAGCACCATTTCTCGGAGGCATTTTATGTGCTCTTCTAAACCACCGACCTGTGAAAGAATTATATGATTTAGAAAATAATTGATCATTGTGCGGTTTATGCAAAAGTGTGTAGCAGTAGCAGTCGAGTAGCTTCAAGAATCATAACGACTTACCCCCTTATTCAAAAACGTCTTCTAATTTATAAACCCGATAAGTTATTTGTCCCTTTCGGTCTTATGAATATGTCTGTAAGACAGATAGGGATTAGGAACCAACAATGCTCATCGGCTTGCTAAGTAAGGAGACATTTATGAATTAGGAGGTAAACATCCATGGTGGAAGTGTGAACCAATCGTAAATACTATAATTCCCGTGAAGTAGTAGACAAATGAGAAAAATCTTGGTCAACTTACTGACGAAAATCTGACGCTTCCATCGACCTCCACGGGCTGTATGTCTCTGAGTGCTCTATCGTCCTTCTTGTCGTCTGTCGATTTGGATTTTTGTCTAAAAAAAACACAATTTACTTAGGATCTTATTTTTATCATATCCATGGAAAGCCAAAACAATTTAGCACTATGTAGAAATCGAATAAAATAACGGCTTTCACCACTGCCAATGTCTAGTATAGATAGTCCCACGAGAGTTGAGGTCACGCACACATCAACATGTCATGTAATCACACGGGGAATTTGAAATTAGTGTTCTTTTTTCGTACTGACAGCAAACCCAATTGCCACTGTAAGATTGACCAACAAGTTTGTTTAAGTGATTTGATTCAATATTTCGACGCAAGCATTCATTCATTCATTCACTACATTTTTTGCAATTAGTACTTCATTTGGATATGTGTGTAATCATTCACCTCAACTCTGGTGAAATTACTTATACATACAGAATGATTTTTTATTAACCGTTCAAGTTTTAATTCTGAGGTCAAAATCATGAACTTTTACTATAGGACCGATATCCGATTCGAGAAAAAAAATCTGATGTTCCATACATTTCCGCCTATTAATATCACACGTACAGTATGGGCAAATCCTGCCTCCCACCAGTGTTAATCCAGACTAGAGTGGTCCATGACAATATGAAGAACAAAATGTGTTAAAAATCATACCTCCGTTGTTCTATTACGTATAAGTAGTCTTTATACCTTGAGGTAATATGTTGATTTTTTACTGGTCGCACAAAACGGTTAAACTTTCGTTGATCAAAAATTTACACTTAGCCAAAATAGGTGCAGGTGCAGAATAATATATAAACTTAGTCAAAATCTAAAATTGAAGCAGAACATGCTGAAATGAGTTGGTATTATTAAAATATACTACGGCCACACAAGCTCACACCAGTTTAAATAAAAAGGGGAGATTTTCATTTCATACATTTACGTACTATAGAAATTTTATATGTATTTTGAGCGAACTCTAATAATCCTCACCTGCCCTTCGTCTTCTTCTTCATGGTAACATTAAGGTCCTCGTCCGTGTCTGAACTGCAAGTACTACTGCTCGTACTGGACGGCGATTGGGCTGCGAACCATATTCACATCAATAGCGCTTAATGTAAGACTTCCTATATTCCTGTAGATGATGGTACCGCGTCTAATCGTTTGTCGGCTACGTTCTAACAAGTAGGTAAGCAAGAACGAAAGTGAAGCGTAGCACGATAAATGGATTAAACGGGACCATCATAAGCCACCAGTGTAAGATTTCCTATAGTTCAATTCGATGGTTGTGTGCCTCAACCTGGTACATCCAGGGTGTATGACTCAACTTCGTATAAGCAACGTTTGTATTTTAAACAGAAATATTTATTTATGACACTTCCTCGTAAGCCATTATACGAGGTTGAGTCAGTCAGCGAATTACATACTTCAATAACGTCTTTACCTTTCGAAGATAAAAAAATAATTTTGATAACCGACTTAAACATTTTTGACCCATTTACTCCAATCATTACATCAAATCATCGTTACCTTATGCCTAATAACTAGGCCCGTAATTTTCGGTCCGTTGACTTCAATTTGACGTCATATAATATCATTTTTATTTGAAATAGTTGCATTGTTATTGTTAATCATTAGTCGTCAATCATTGTATCAAGTATGATTTAATTAAATAATTTATTGACACGTAGAAAAATAAATTCGCACCTACGGCTTACGGCCTTTTTTTTATATTCTGCGTTATGGATGAAAACAAAGATATTATAGATTTTCGCTTAATAGGATTCAACGCAACTCGGATTATGAAATTCAGTTTAAAGAGGTATTCTGATATCTACTTGGCTTTTGGAATGTGTTAACAATGCTAGCTAACCACTGACCTGCTTCATGTCATCAACATCACTCTTATTTTACATAGAAATAGAGACTATCACAAAAATCAAAACATGTAAGTACTAATAAAATGTAAATCTCTCACTTAAAAATGAAACAAAAACTAGTTTCATTTGCATTTTTAGTAAGTAAGTATATATTTTTCTAAAACGGAACAAATCGCTTACCACAATTGTACATGATTGACGACTAATGATTAACAATAACAATATAATTGTTTTAAAACATGCATAGTGACGTCAAACTTATGACATCGAATCGAAAATTACGGGTCCTGCTAATGACTATTAACGATGAATAATTAATTACACCACCCTTTTAGCGTATTCATAATTGTACGTTTAAAAAGAGGGACGGCTTACATCTGATAGTTTTCCTACGAAGGATTTTGGGTTTCCTCTCACGGAGGCAGTAAGGCTTCTTCCTTATCGTAAACGTTTTTGCTGAAACAAAACGTACTGTTCAAGATCTGGTTTCTGTGATTAACTTTTACATTATTTTATATTGCGATCACCGATCACGAATAATTTCGTACATTAATTAGTTAGTATTTCATGAAAATATTCACATTTTGAGATGTAAATTAAAAGGGAGTTGCGTTCCCGCTGATGAGTAAGATTGCTCTCAAAGCGCTCAAAGAGTATGCATTATATCTATTAGGAGAAACCCAACGAAGAATAGATTTATCAGATCATAATTAATCATCAGAATGATCTTGTCTTTTTTACCCTTAATGTAGCGAATCTTCTTATTTACTAGATTGGTAACGTGGTAACACCTTTGGAATAGCAGGCGTCAATAGGATACGGTAGCTGCTTACCATAAGGCGATCTGTATGCTTATTTGCCGCCACCATAAAGAAAAAATAACAATTAAATGTACGAGATTATTCGTGTTCGACGGTCACATCACATTTATTTTAATATTTAACAAAATAATACACCTTATTCGTAAATACTTACGGCCGCATATTAGTTAATTAATTAACATCTTGTCCTCTTCTACCAAACGCAAAAGTCAATTTCACAGATAAGGACAATCGACTTATTCGCTAATGGTGGCTCAATGGACTGTTATGAACAGGGATCGGACAAATGTGCGTCATTGTTTGCAATAATATGGACATGACTCCAAAATCGATTAAATGAATAATCAAACGAATAATTTCTCGAAATTTGATTTCGAAGCTTTAAGGCGACTATTTAAAAAGGTTTTCATAGTTACCGGTGTCAAACATGTAATTTTCTGAAAATGATTTAATGATTAATTATTCAATCAACTTTGGAGTCATGTCCATGTTATTGTGAACAATGACACACATTTTTCCGATCTCTGGTTATGAATAAGGATGTATTATTACATGTATAAGTTAGTCACAGAAAGTTTTGGATCTTGCAAACATGTATCAAATACATGCATACGCTTTAGCCTTCACCCGGCATGCTAGGTTAGGCTGTGGTCTCCTATTTCACGCCGTATGCGGCGTCTCGTCACGTCGTACGCTGCGTCTGAATGCTCACTATAGGTATGTACTGTTGTGGTCTCTTTCACATGTCGACGTTGGCGTCTTGACGTCGCACGCGGCTATCAAAAGCTGTGCGCCGCGTTTCTAGTCTTTTCGAACCATTGCAGCGTGAACGTCGTCTCTCGCGTCAAACAAAATGCCAAAGTTTAATAAATAAAAAGACGAGTTATTAATAGAATTTATTTAATTTTTCAATGCACTGTATGATAAAAATGAAAAGAATCATAAAAACAATATTTATATGCATAAATGTTGGGAAAAAGATAGTGATGCAGTCGGATCCGCTGTTAAGTTACGCTCTTCTCTGCGGCGAACGTATTGACCGTTGACGCTGTGCGTTGCATTCAGACGTCGATAGGAGCGTTCTTGGACGTTGACGCTAACGCCAGAAGCCGCGTACGGCATAAAATAGGAGACCATAGCCTTAGATATCAGGGTGTTTAAAACGGACAAACACAAACGAGCAAACGTCACGATACATTTTAGCAAATGAACTCACATTTTTAAATTTATGGTTAGGGTCTAATACTATGGGTCAGTCACTCCGCAAACATATTTTCTACATTACCAAAAACATCTCGCCGCTTATGGAGTAGGTATATGGTAAAAAGGGGTAATAGGAATCCGCAGCAATTTGTATATATCAAGTATTTCAAGTCAGTTCCCAATTATAAACGTCCCAATGTCTGACACCCTGCGATAAAATTGATACTATACAAAAGTTAAAATTCAAGAGTGAGACTGCAAACTGGAAACAGTGTCGAGGATTGGAACATTTATTTTTATACTTCTAATTTCTCTGCCTTTAAAACACTCTTTTACTTAGCACGCACTGTTTAAACCGCAAACGCATGCATGAAATAACTGTAATGTCAAAAGACATCAATTCATCATCACTTAAACGCGATATATTGCGTAACTTTAAATTCTGATAAATGTACTGAGAAACAAAATCCGACTAGCGGCACCTTAGATTATAAGCTTACCTGCTATCTGCACTCATAGTTCGACTATAGTCGGAGGTTCTCTCAGAACATTAAGTGGAAACGCGGCTTAAGGTGTCTGATGCACGGTTTTCACTCAACGTGGCACTAGATCGATTTGTGTAAAATTGCCCCATAGTAATGGTATTGTGGTATGGTGTCGCTATAAATACTTATGAAGGTTTGGCGAGGCCTAAACCAGGACTGATCTCGGCCTCGGATCTCCTACTGCGATATTGGAGTGCCGCCAGCTGCAAGCTCGGATCCGATGACGTAACTCTATACTTTACGCTATCCTCGTAAGGTCCACCATAGTTAGCTTTTCTATTTTTTATTTGAAGCTTCTTCTATATGTAAATTGTTACGAATTTCGTTTATTTCAAAAAGCAATGCAAAAAATAAATTCTACTTTAATAGGTTCATGAAAGATTGATTGTATTGCAACAACGATGTATATTGTAATGTACTTTAGGTCTTACGAGGCTATAATGTAAACCATACAAAGTTTTACTAAAATGTGAAGCATGAACAGGCCCAAAAAGTTGAATTTAGACTGGCAATTTATTGCTGCAAGTTTTGGTAATCTGCATTCTGCATCTCTTTCTTACTTATACTGTACCAAAACTTGCAGCAATATCTTTCAAATGTAAATCGAGTTTAAAGCTAGATAAACTTTGTCCTCTGATCGCTTAGTAACCATTCCACTTCCACGATAAGTCTGAAATACCCCTACACACAGCATTACTGTTCAGCGAGGCCTAAAGACTAACCTGTCTCTGGTCTCCCGCAAACCTTGTCCCCTGATCGCTCTGTAAATCCACTTTAATGCTTCCGAAGTCTGAAATACCCGTAAAACCAGCATTAATGTTCAGCGAGGCCTAAAGCCTACTAACCTCGGCCTCTGGTCTCGCGCTGCGCGATCTGCACGAAGGCCGGCTTGGCCTGGCGCGGGCGCGTCGAGCGGCGCGGGGCTCGCCGCAGGGTCAGCTCCGAACTCGACTCGGACGAGGAGGAAGTCACTACACACACACCCAATAGAGAAACTAGCCAGGTAACTACAATGCTACATACGTCGCACTTGTACGAGTAAGGGCGATTGAGCACCACAATGAATTTTACTGTCCGGCAGACCGAGTTTTCATGGTCCGATATAGCATGAAAAAAACACATGATTGGCTTGTGCACTTGTCCGTCTTTTTACTCGGAAGAGCGTCCGGTAGTCCGGTTTTTTACGGTTCAATTTTGTAAAATCGGACTAACTATATCGGGGACGGTAAGAGTCAGTGCAATTCCGGACGCAGTGCACAAGCATTAACACGTTTTCAAAAATACTGTCCGGAATGCGGAAATGTAAAATGTCGGACGGTAAAATTACGTATAGTGCACAAGCTACTATATACATTTAATGGATGGATCGGACCGTAAAAAACCAGGCTACCTGACGGTAAAAGTCACTGTAGTGCACAAACGCCCTAAGGCGTAGTCTAATGCCCGGTTCACATTATTCCAGTAACATATCAGTACTGGATTGGATTGCTGGACTGGAATGCTATTGGAATAATGTGAACCGACACTGGAATGCACCAATTCCAATGAGCATTCCAGTCCAGTGACTGGAAAGACCGTCAACTTTTCATTCCATCTCACCCAACCCAGTGGCACTGGAATAATACAGGGTGTTCCACGAGCCACTGAAAACCTTGAACGGGGTGATTTGGTAGGTTAAACTGAATAACTTTTACTATGGAGCTAACCCAGAAATCTCAAAAAAAATTGCCTTTTTCATATAAAATGCCGTGATCAATCGGTCAAAATGTATGAAAAAGACAATTTTTTTTTAGATTTCGTGATTGGCCCCATATTAAAAGTTGTTCAGTATAGCCTACTAAATCACCCCCTTCAAGGTTTTCAGTGGCTCGTGGAACATCCTGTATAGACAGCCATTCCAGTTCCAAACCAGTGCTAAATCATTGTCACCGATGTGTTTCCAATCCAGCTCTTAAAAGACTGGAGTAATGTAAACGATATGCTCCAGTCCAGCACTGGACTGGATTAGACTGCTGGATCGCTGGACTGGAATAATGTGAACCGGGCATAATATAGACAGCCATTCCAGTTCCAAACCAGTGCTAGATCATTGTCACCGATGTGTTTCCAATCCAGCTCTTAAAAGACTGGAGTAATGTAAACGATATGCTCCAGTGCAGCACTGGACTGGATTAGACCGCTGGATTGCTGGACTGGAATAATGTGAACCGAGCATAAGGCCTGAGTAGACGATCGAGCGGGGAGACCGGCGGGGTGTCCATCACTACGTAGTATAAAATAAAGTCACTTTTTCTGTCCCTGTGTCCCTTTGTACGCTTAAATCTTTACACTTAATGACATTAAATAATAAATGGACGCACAGAGCCAAACAAAAAAACCAAGAAAAGTGGCACTAAAAGTCATTTCTATCATGTTTCAGTTGAAGCTAATAATGCTCACTTACAATAAACTATAATAAAAAAACTCAAAGAATAAAAAACTTTGTGAAGTGAGCAATAAGTGTCAAATTTGCGAACAACACCGCAAAATAGTAGAAACTTTTTATGTTTAAGGAATAATGATGCTATACCGTATGACCGTAAGGTGACCAAATGTCAACTGTCAGAACTGAATAGCGGAGCAAAAGGACCGCAATATTTACTTCTGCAGCCCATTTTTGGGGCCATTTTTTTGAGCTGTTTGGGGATCCACTTATATATTCTAAATCAATGTTTAAACTACGCAACAGATTTTGATGAGATTTTTTTTAATAGGTAGAGTAATTCAAGAGGAAGGTTTTTATGTAGGTATAGTACCCGTGCGAAGCCGGGGCGGGTCGCTAGTGTTAAACAAATGCAAACATGGCCACGGTGCACGCCGTCCAAATCCCTTGGACGCGCTCGACGCGCCGTTGGCTGCCCCGCTCGACGCTCGCCACTCAGGCCTTACACTTACAGTACCGGCCAATACCTAATATGTCACATTCGTTACTTTGTACAGTCAAAGACAAAATAAGGTGTACACAAAAATGTTCAAAAATATGTCCCAGTGCACTCTAATTCTGTGTAATAATAACGTCGTAACATATTTATGAGCGGATTCTTTCGATACTTATTTTTGCACTTGACTGTATGAGCGTGTATAGAGTAAGCGGCACATGGTCGCATGTAGATAGCATAATATTTTGGTACTTTTGCACAGATTAATGATGAATATTGCAATTAAGTGTTGTTAATTAAGTATTGTGAATTACAATGACACAGTGTATTGCTAAAAAAGCTGTAAAAAGGCTGTTGGCCGGTACTGTAATTTCACCAAACTTTTATTCAAAAAGTAATGCTTACTCTCAGTCACTAATGTCAAATTACTATGCAGTTTTGATATTACTATTCGGGAGTAAGCGTTATTCTTCGAATAATGGTAGTATGGCAGACAAGAGGTTAAAAATAAAGGATCCAAAAAAAAGGGGGTCAGTCATGCTCAAAATGTGTGTCTGAATTTGGTGCAATTCATTAATATCACTTCAAAAACGAGTAAAAAAAGGCATTTCTGTGTAAAGATGGTGACTATTTCAAAGCCTGACCTCTATGTCACTGTAAAAGCCAACGTTTTTCGAGAAAATTGTCTTTTTATTAAAAAAATTGTGTCTTAGACCACTTTTACAAGGTGGTGAACAAAATGATGAAGACCGCAGACACAAAAATTAAGAATGACTAACTGAAATACTTTTAACCCTTTATGTACGGGGCTATAATATTTGCTGTTGCATTGTTTGACTTGATACCATTACATACGTATAACTATAATTTGTCGTGGTAGCAACTCTGGTTGACACCCGTAGGTTAAATCATGGAAATATTATTCAATTATAAAAGTTAGATACAAATTGAAATAAACATCTACTTCTTATTTATAAACGTTTGTTAACTTAACAAGCCGCTAATAATTGTTTGTCCCTTTTGCTCTTATGGACAAATTGTTATGATAAGACCAAAATGGACAAACAATTATTAGCGGTTTGTTATGTTAACAAATGTTCATGAATATTATGAATAAGGGGGCTAATTTCTAAACTTCATGTTATGAACCCTTTTAGTTAGTTCTTAGTCATTCCGGCATCCTGATCCCATACTAAACACTATGAACTAAAAAATATTATTAATAAATATAATAATTAATAATTACAATAAATACCCACCAAATTTTTTAGGATCCCCTTTACGTCTAACTTTCATTTCATTGGAAGATAAACATAAATTTCATCGATAAAACATTCGCAGCGCAAACAACAAGTAACACTTAAAACGAGTACAATACACAAAACACTTTCGTCACATAATTCTAAACATGGACCACACGTAAAACATCAAAACACAAAAACAATTTAGAAAACCGTGTACAATTAACTAACAATCATGACTTCTGTCACAGATATGTCATGTCATAGCCGTAGCCATAGACAAGTATTATAAAAATGCTGTTCTAAGGAGGTTGTGTGGTGGCAGTAAGAATACATTTGTCATCACCTCACTCTTCCCGCAGGTGTCGTAAGAGCCGACTAAGAGATTGAAGTGTCACTGACCATTCTTGATTGTAGATTGATGATGCAGCAGGGTCGTCATAGTGGACACATTACTGCGATCGCCAATCCGCTTGCACAGCGTTGCGATGATGGGCATTTGCGTCTACACGCATAGTTAATAGGAGTGGCCTACGTCCAGCAGTGGATTGAGATAGGATGATCACGTAAAAGAGGTAGTACCTGTGTCTTGTTGGCTGTCCTCTTTCTTTTGCCTGCGACGTCCGCGACCTCTTGTGGAGCGAGCTGGTCCTTGGTTGCTGAATAGAAATGAAAGCAATGAGAGTTTTCGATATTTTTTTTGCCATCAGGCGACGATATCAAGGCGTGAGGTCCAAACATCTGTCAGATTCATAGGTACAGAACATAAATTATTACAAGTAGAAAATGGTCGTCAAACTGAAGATTGAAACAGGGGCGCTAAGTCACCGATACTAAAGATAATTACTAACTTTGTTAATTTCATGGGAATTTACTTGGAACTGATATTTTTATTTTATTTTAGAAAACAATAATCCATAATTAATTGTTTTAAGAATAAATAAACAAATATATAAAATAAATTAAGTACGCGTTAGCCGTGTGGTGACGGCAGTAAGAATACATTTGTCACCACCCCAACTCCTCCTACGGGTGTCGTAAGAGTCAACTAAGGGATTGAAGTGTCACTGACCATTATTTGATAAAAGACTGATGATGGGCAGCAGCGTCATTATAGGAGACACATTACTGCGATCGCCAATCCGCTTGCCCAGAGTGGCGATTAGGGGCATTTACTTCCTAATGCGCATCGTTTATAGGAGAGGCCTACGTCGGACTAACGGATTTTGAAACGGTTTTTTGAATAGCTAGACTACTCTACTATTCTGCCTATTTTCGGGTCAGCCTCCTCCTTCTTGACTTCACTAGTATCCATGTTGGCATCCTCTTTCTCTGGAGGTAGTTTTTCTATCTCTATCACGGTCTTGTTATCCTCTGAGTCAGACTCTGTGGCATCCTAACCTAGCTACTCAACTAACCTTTCACTATCCTGTCCATTTTCAGTTGGCGGCTCAGGATCCTCCTTCTTGACTTCACTAGTATCCATGTTGGCATCCTCATTCTCTGGAGGTAGTTTCTCTATCACTGTCTTGTTATCCTCTGAGTCAGACTCTGTGGCATCCTATTATTGTAGATAAGGGCTAGAAAATTTGCCGCATCGACTGGTTGCGATCTATTGTGGCAGCCCTGTTTTATAGTTCATTACTAATAACCGTTGAGTCTAGGAAGTTCCAGATTCTTTTGGCTGTAATAATCTGTATCTCATGAGGTTGAAGTACCTGCCTACCTAGGTGAATACTTCTTTTGTACATTAGTGGTTCGCAGGAGCAGAGGATGATAGCAGTTTCCTCTGATTCCTGGCAGAACCTGCATGTCGGTTCTTGTTTCTTACCCATTAGAAACATATGTTTGTTCAACTTGCAGTGTCCAGATAGAGTTCCGACTACCGCACAAACTTTTGGTCTTTTGAGCCCAAGTAGCTCTTTAGTGCTTTTGTTGTTGTACCCCTGGATAAGAGCTTTCGAGTGAGTGTTTCCTTTAATGGAATTCCATTCCTCGATTGCTGTGTGGCATCTTAACCTAGTTACTCTACTAAAACCTAAATAATAAAGTAATAAAAATAAAATAAAAATAAATAACCTTTCACTGTCCTGTCCATTTTCAGTCGGAGGCTCAGGATCCTCCTTCTTGACTTCGCTGGTATCCATGTTGGCATCCTCATTCTCTGGAGGTAGTTTCTCTATCACTGTCTTGTTATCCTCAGTGTCGGACTCTGTGGCATCCTATTATTGTAGATAAGGGCTAGAAAATTTGCCGCATCGACCGGTTGCGATCTATTGTGGCAGCCCTGTTTTATAGTTCATTACTAATACCCGCTGAGTCTAGGAAGTTCCAGATTCTTTGGGCTGTAATAATCTGTACCTCGTGAGGTTGAAATACCTGCCTACCTAGGTGAATACTTCTTTTGTACATTAGTGGTCCGCAGGAGCAGAGGATGATAGCAGTTTCCTCTGATTCCTGGCAGAACCTGCATATCGGTTCTTGTTTCTTACCCATTAGAAATATATGTTTGTTCAACTTGCAGTATCCAGATAGAGTTCCGACTACCGCACAAACTTTTTGTCTTTTGAGCCCAAGTAGCTCTTTAGTGCTTTTGTTGTTGTACCCCTGGGAGCTTTCGAGTGCGTGTTTCCTTTAACGGAGTTCAATTCCTCGATTGCTCTGTGGCATCCTAACCTAGCTACACTACTAACCTTTCACTATCCTGTCCATTTTCAGTCGGAGGCTCAGGATCCTCCTTCTTGACTTCGCTGGTATCCATGTTGGCATCCTCATTCTCTGGAGGTAGTTTCACTATCACTGTCTTGTTATCCTCAGAGTCGGACTCTGTGGCATCATATTATTGTAGATAAGGGCTAGAAAATTTGCCGCATCGACCGGTTGCGATCTATTGTGGCAGCCCTGTTTTATAGTTCACTACTAATACCCGTTGAGTCTAGGAAGTTCCAGATTCTTTGGGCTGTAATAATCTGTACCTCGTGAGGTTGAAGTACCTGCCTACCTAGGTGAATACTTCTTTTGTACATTAGTGGTCCAGAGGAGCAGAGGATGTGCATAGCAGTTTCCTCTGATTCCTGGCAGAACCTGCATGTCGGTTCTTGTTTCTTACCCATTAGAAACATATGTTTGTTCAACTTGCAGTGGTCAGATAAAGTTCTGACTACTGCACAAACTAGTCTTTTGAGCCCAAGTAGCTCTTTAGTGCTTTTGTTGTTGTACCCCTGGATAAGAGCTTTCGAGTGAGTGTTTCCTTTAACGGAGTTCCATTCCTCGATTGCTCTATGGCATCCTAACCTAGCTATTCTACTAACCTTTCACTATCCTGTCCATTTTCAGTCGGAGGCTCAGGATCCTCCTACTTGACTTCACTAGTATCCATGTTGGCATCCTCATTCTCTGGAGGTAGTTTCACTATCACTGTCTTGTTATCCTCTGAGTCAGACTCTGTGGCATCCTAACCTAGCTATAGCTACTCTACTAACCTTTCACTATCCTGTCCATTTTCAGTTGGCGGCTCAGGATCCTCTTTCTTGACTTCGCTGGTATCCATGTTGGCATCCTCATTCTCCGGAGGTGGCTTCTTCTCTATCACTGTCTTGTTGTTGTCCTCCTCCGAGTCAGATTCTGTGGCATCCTGATTACAAAAAAAATACAGTTAACCTTTTGATTATCAAGACGCGAAACGATAGGTGGTGACGCTGACGCCAGGGAATCGTGATTTTAAAGAGACTTTGAACTTTACGGCGCCCCGCGTAAGGGCCTACTGCATTGGCGTAGCTGTCGGTAGATATAAGAATACTTCACACACAATACTTACATATATCTTAGTTAATATTATATTACTAATATTAATGGCAGGCCTATGTCGCTCAACTTGATTGAAATAATTTGAGTCCACTCAAGAAACGCAAAATATCTAATCATTATTTATGTCATAAGGAGTGATTCTCCACGATTATTAATATGTCTAGACGTTTATGAATAAGTGGTCTAATCTCCAAAATTAAATCTGTTATAATATATTTTTGGAAGAATTTCTGAATCTTACATTAGCCTTCTTGTTGAACCTGGCTGAAGTCCTCCTCTGGCGTGAGAGCTGCGTGTCTTCATCTGTGTTTGTTGGTGGAGGGATGCTGTGGGACTGTACAAAAACTTTCATTATTTTGACTAGTTATTATTTATATTGATTTAAACTTTCACGATTATCAGATTATCACACATATTTTAGGGTGGCACCGTGCCTGACTCTGTTTGCGACCACGGGAACGTCCCGAAACGTCAGGATAATATTAAATGGTACATTTATTATTTAACTACTGATCCTAAGAAAATAATTATTTTGGGATAATTAACCTTTGCAATTAAAAGACCAGTTTTACTTCCCACTCTAGTTAAGCTTAATGTGATATAATTGGCAATATGTTTTTGAATGTAGAGTAGAACAATAACCAATGTCATCTGACTTTCATCTTTCTGTATGTGGCTACTTTATATGGAATAATCACCTAATGAAAAAACTAAAATGCTTCATTTTAATTGATTTGTCCAAGATCCAAGCAAAACAGGATCATCTAAGAATTATACCAACTAGAATAAAAAAATATCTTGAAATCGGTTCACGATTACATCGAGAAATCACACACAAAAAAAAATCTGTTGAATTGAGAACCTCCTTCTTTTATGAAATTGTATAAAGAGTATTGTAGTTTACCCCTCTGTAATCTTAAAAATATTTATTACCTGTCCAACAGCCACAATTTTCTTCGTAGACACCCTAGTCTCATCTCCCGAAGTGAATTCATCAGAGGAGCTGGATCCAGGGAACCCATATAAGTCCGGATAGCCTTTGACTTTCAGCTCATTGGTGATCCAGCTCTCGTTGAAGTTGTGATGTAGCAGTTTGCGCTTGCGGCAGCTTCTTCTGACATCTAAAACAAGTTTGTCGCACATTTAACTTTTAGTATGCGTTACCGTCAAGCATTTCAATCAAAATTTGACTTAGACGGCTATTGCGTAAAGTCAAATGTGACTGAGTTTAGTGAAACGTCCAACTTTGTCGTATGCCATAAAGTCGCTTTAACAGTTTATTCATATGAAGATAAAAGGAAATCTCGTCTTTATGGTAAGCGACAAAGTGGGACGTTTTACTAAAAACTAACACAAATTGTAATGGAGCAGATCTGCTACTAAGCATACGAAAGGTTAAGGCCAAGCCACATCGGATGCGTGTGCGTGGCGTGCGCGTGTGCGTGACGTGTGCGTTGTAACGTATATAAATGTCATATTAGACGGCACACCGATTGCTGATTACGCGCACGTGCACGCCACGCAGACAGTGTGCTATCTAATATGACATTTACTAGAGTTGCAAAGTGACCGTCATTTTCAATAACTGACCGGCATTTATCTTAAATGAGCCGTCATTATCTAATGACATCCAAGGCGTACGGCTTGACTTAGAGCAATAAAAAGATCTGAATATTCAGACGGGAAATTAACGTCTATAATTAGAGTTGCAAAGTGACCGTCATTTTCAATAATTGACATGCATTGTGTATGGTTTCCGTTAATAAAGAGCTAAAATATGGGCAGTAGGTACAGCTGTAATAATCTTTTGTATAACTAAGTATATTAACTTATATTATTATAGTATCTGTCCGATAAATGATGTTGAAAGGGGTTAGCCGTGTAAGGGAAAAAAAATGCCCCTGACGTTTTTGGTTACTTAATATATCCTACGTATTGGTCACAATGCTAGTTAGTATTCTGCCAAATGTTATGTCAAAATATTTGACAGTTTTCGTGTCACTTTAAAGTTTTTTTTATTTTTTAAAATATTTCATAAACTACTGGTCCGTTTTTTTTTTTTAATTCACGTATGTTATTAATAACTTAAAGAGAAATATTTTTGCAAGAAACCCGACGGCTCTAGGTCACCATTAACTTGGTGTTTTTTAATGTCAAATATTTCAAACATTATTATTTGACACGAGTGTCCGAGACCGAAATACTTTTAATTTAAAAAATCACCATGTTGCTCCAACCCAATTCATTTGAAATAAATATAAATTATACGGAAAGAGATACCACATCAGTGTGAAAAAAATTGTAGGTGTCGCTATGTCACAAGTGTCAAATAATAATGTTTGAAATATTTGACATTAAAAAACACCAAGTTAATGGTGACCTAGAGCAGTCGGGTTTTTTGCAAAAATATTCCTTTTTAAGTTATTAATAACATACGTGAATTACAAAAAAAACGGACCAGTAGTTTATGAAATATTAAAAAAATAAAAAAAACTTAAAGTGACATTTCACGAAAACTGTAAAATATTTTGACATAAGAATACTAACTAGCATTGTGACCAATACGTAGAATATATTAAGTAACCAAAAACGTCAGGGGCATTTTTTGTTCCCTTACACGGCTAACCCCTTTCATGGGAACTGGCCTCTAATACAATAAAATATAAACCACATTCCGCGCCAGTTTGACGAACAACACGGCACATTGACCTATATAGATATGGTGGTGTGTACTGTGTATGCCCACATTCTTTAACCACAACCAAGTGTATGAAAATTATCACACTTGCGATTTGCAAGCGAGTTAAAAGCGAGGCGAGCGCGGAACGATTTCACTACGATACGATTTTCACGCTGCGAGTACGCAGTGAATCCATTGCGCACTCGGTTTCAAGTCGATCTCAAATCGCAAGTATGATAAGATACGAGTAAATAAGGTTCTTACGAATCCTGTAAAGTGTTCGAAACGTCGGAATGAAGTTAAAGTTAATTAATGTACGTGAGATTATCCGTTTTCATAGTTTTATTTCATGAGTAATCCTCGCGGTAACAGAAAAAAGTATTAAGGTTCTTACTATTTGAAAAAGTTTACTAAATAACATTACTTTTGCAAACCTGATAAACATCACGCTCCTTTTGTTTTATGATAAATTTATAGTACAGTTTGTGCTACTTACGAAGACGTGTTGATTAGTCAAAATTAACCTTTAATATCATTAAAATACGAACCTAAGTATGTATCTTTGTGAGTAACAAAAAACAACTAAACACAGCACCCAGGCTATCGCGAACACCGAAATTCGTAAAGTTCGGAGATTTGTCCACGAGGGGGTCGATCATTAGAGTGACAGAGAAAAATCCCCGAAATTTGCGATTTCGTAGTTACGACCACGATCGACATGTTGCTTCTTTGTTGCACTTGCAAATTCATAATTAAGTGTGAGAGGGATGGTTGATTGGTTTCGCGGTAGCCCTCTAGACTGCGAAGCCAAGTTTAATAAACGCAATATCGTGCTGAATATTTAACTGAACAATGCTAAGGAAACTTACAGCTTAAAATAAGGTTATCATTTATCGCAACAAGCCGTGGGAAAGCGTTTTATGAGCACTTGTCCCATTTATAAGTTAGAAGTAACTTATCGGTGTTCAAAGCATTGATGCTAAGAATGTATTAAAAAAATCACCCATGTTGACAAACAATAATATGATACTTATGCCCTAAACCCGACGATACGCTTATTCCACGCTCTCAAAATATGTGAACGACCCTTTAGTATCAGGCCTGCTACCGCAAACACTGAGGTTCGTAAATTTCGGGGATTTGTCTCAGTCACTCCAACGATCGCGTCATTAGAGTGACAGAGAAAAATCCTCGAAATTTACGAAATTGTACCAGCGCGAAGTTGTATCATAAGAAAGGCGACTATTATGAGGAATGAATAAAGTGTAGTGTATGTAATAGTATAGTAAAGTGTTATGAGGTAGATCAGTTTTTCTAATCAGGCAATGATTTAGAACTTTACAGGTTTACAGTACTTAAACAAAACTTACTTTGTTGTATTGGCTTGTCTTCACTGTCCTCCATGTAGTTCTTCCTAGGGCTCCTGCTGTTGTGGATGCGGAGACTCCGGTTGGTGGAGTCATTGTCGTCTGCGAAGAACACTCTGACCTGACGCGAACTAAGGGCAGAGAGAACGAATCAATTATTTATATCTGATATTCTAACAAAATAATAACTTTTCAGAAGTCGCAACATAAAGTCTCAACAGGAAATACAGACATTTTCCTGATTTATAACTGGTTCCTGGTTGCAACCTAACTGAATCCTACCAAAATATTTAAGAATGCTCTTACCGTCTAGAATATTTCTCTGGTTCTGTATCACTTTCTGGGAACATAATACGAGGCATCTTTATAGAGCGACGTCTTCTGCTGTCTGCAAGAGTAATGCATAAAATCAATTGTAATACATTTGAGAAAGCATCATACAGGTTAATGATTATGTGATTTAAGAGCATTCCATGAAAAGCATCTACTTTTTGTCGCTTACAACTCACTATGGTAGCTACCCTAATAAAATATGCTAGCTGTTAGGAAACACTGTCAATCTTAAAGCCTTGATATGTTATTATTATGCCATAACTCAGTTTCTAATAAAATTTTTCCAAAGTATTGAAAAGACAGTGTCTCTTACGACATGTTTTCATGGAATGCTCCTTTACCTTCATACCACATGATACAATTAAGTGTTTTAAGACACAATATATCACAAGAATAGCATTTAATACTATCTTGTATCTTGAAGGCTAGGTCTAAACATGCATATTAAAAATAAAATAAATGACAAAAGACAGTAGAGGTGCAACCACAAATCGAAATGTTCATTTGATCCTATAATGCCATAACATTATCATAATTTTCAATTTCAAGTTTTTTACAAACCATACCTATTTAGTTAAAACTATATTATTTTTAAATTTTATAGATGAATTGACATGTTAAATTCAATGAAATTATTTTCAAACACCATTCCCAACTAAAATAGTGGTTAGTTAACTAAAAGGTGGCTTTTATTCAACATCCTTCAGGACATAGAATAAGGGTCTCACCAAACCAATCGACGCGGAGTCGGCTTTCGCCGAGTGGTTTACACCACACTATTCGCATTTAGCCGATCGACCGTCTCCGCGGCTGAACACCTGCGTTAAGCAGTCTCAACCTCCTTACGGCCGCCGAAACGCTCGATCGGCTGCGATTTGCTACCGCAACAGTTGTAAAGCGGCGGTCGGCTCTCCCGTGCTCCGTCCTGCCGTCGAGACGTCAGACAGCACGCGTACAGCCGCTGAGTCCGACGAACAGATAGATAGGACAGCGGGTGATCGGCAATCGTAAATCTCATTTTTGGAGACTAGTTGTTAGTAACTAGTTTGAAATTGAACAGATGTGTATGATTAAGACAGTATTACTTCGTGTTGTCAGATCTATTGCAGATTTTAATGTGGGTAATAATTCAAATGAATAAATACAAACGCATCAGTAGCTACTTCGGCCGTCATCGGCTCTTTTCGGCCGTCGTCAGCTATGTTCGGCCGTCGAAGACGCTGAACGGCTTCCGCCAGCTCTGACCGGTCCTTATCGTAGGTACTCGGCCGTGATCGGAGCCGTTCAACTCTTTCCGGCACCGTACGGCGGTATTAGAAGATTTAGGAATGCGAACGTGTGCGTTAGGCTGCAAACGGGGGTCGTACGAATGCGAACAGCTTTACGGCAAAACGCCGTTTTCCCGTCGAAAGACGTCGTTTCGCGCGGGCCGAGCCGATTTACGATGTCCTCGCTCTTATTGCGTTGACATAAAGCTTTTTCCGTACGCCATTAGCCGAAATGGCGTCGACTAGTTTGGTGAGACCCTTACCCTTAATTTGCTACAAGTGACACTTTTGTATGTTCTGCAATAATAAACCTTTTCAAGTTTGTCATATTAGGTTATGCAATATTGAAGAAGAAACCTTTAGTCTTTACCTTTAGTGAAAAAATAAGTAGCTCGGAAGATCCATCTCTTGCATAACATATATCTTCATTGTGTTAACAGTATTTAACTTATATCTAGCTCTGTTGCATCAAAGTTTACATTTTAGAAGTAGTTAATATATCGACTTACATTTCTTGGTAGGCCAGTGTTGTATTTTCCTCGTCACTTTATACTGGCCACTCCTCAGCTCTCGCTGTGACCAATTAGATGCCTGCAAACATGAAGAAAGTTAGTTTTCATTTATAAATACGAGTTCTAGTTCAAATCCAAATAAAAGTTATTATACAAGATCAAAATGGCTAACAAAGAACAGATGCAACAAATTCAAGATCATGCTTAATATTCAACAAGGAAATTATAATGAAACAGAAACTCAAAACACCAAGGATTGTTCCAATAGTATAGCGCTTAATAAGCTCATGCTTGAGTGAATTTTGGGGTGCCAAGGGGAATCAGGGTCAGGCGAGGAACTGGATAACACAGTGAAGTTCCAAGTAACAAAACATTGAGAACAATTCACCTTCTCGTCAGAGACACTGCCGACGTCGTTCAGGCCCTCGTTCCCTTCCTCCACCTCCCCGTTTTCTCCATTACTGCGGCGAGTTTTCACCATCGCAGTTACTTATTTCACTCCCGTCAACTTACACCCAAGACCCATAAATTCGTTATGTAACTCACAAGCACGGTTACATACACGATTGTCTACTCAAAACACTGTATAAACACTCCGAAAAAGAAATGAACACGACAAAGAATAAAGCAATTCATCCGCACATGTCGTTGTCGACCAACGCCATGTTAAACGGCCGATCTGTCGAAACGTACACGGCCCCAGCAAACTGTGATGACACACTCACCAATCAAACTCGCCTTTTGCTTTGTTTTTATAAAATAACACAAAAGAGTTATAACTCAGTCATCGTAAAATAACGAAAGATTTATGAAATGATTTCCGAAAATCACAGACACACTCGCTACTGTACCCGCCTGAGAGTTTTATGTTTTTATTGACATTTTGACAACTGTCAAAAATTCCCGCAAAGAAATTTTATTTTAAATATTCATGATAATCATGATTCATTATTTGAACAGATATTTCTAAAATATGTATTAAAAATAATTAGAGGTGAATCCCTAATCAAAACCCTCGTAATTAGTAACTCATGCCGATTCATTTTAATCTAAATTATACAAGATTTGATTGAACATATTTAGCAGGCGAGAAGTAGCTTTCGCATTTTACTGTATGATATAGCTGTACAGGTCTGAAATCCATATGTTTTAAATTAATTTTTAATTTTATAAACATTTTGGATAAAATTCAAATGCACACAACGAATGATGAAAATGTTGACGCTATTTGAGATACAAAATTAACAGCTTCATGTAGGGAATTCACATTATACCACTCATTCAATCATCGAATCATTCAATTCATTCAAACGTCAATGTCAAAATTATGAATTAATAAATTATCATATCAATACAATATTTACTCACGATTTATGATCATTTGTGTGTATTGTATAGCAGAAAGCAAAATATTTTCATCAATTTACGAAGACAGAACCAGTATTATCAATCAAGCGCTCGAAAGATTATGGCTGAAGGCTCAAACAAGCCCAGCTCCCCAGACATGGAAGACCCTCCTAATAAACAAGATGATATGGATGACGAGATTTCTGCTCGCATGACGGCTTCTTACAGCGAAATATCGTTTCACTCAGATCAGGGCAATATTGAACAGCCTAGGAAATCTTCCGGTCCTTCCCGGCCTTACGATCTACCATCAGAGAACCGTAAACAGGAAAAAATTCCTCTAAACATGGATGGCCACGTTAGGTATGAAGGAGATATGACACATTATGTAGCAGATGATTTAGAATTTAAGATTAAATTGTCTAGTCCTATAACAAAGAGAGGTGAAACGCCAGTTTTCGGGAGTTCAAGTGCATCACGGTCCAGTACACCATCAGGGAAATTGTACAGACAAATACTAGCCCCACAAATTGGACAGATAGACATTACAGTATTAAATGACTTGGAGTATGAAGCTCAAAGGATTGCTCAGTCTGTGGATAATTTAATTGAGAATCTGTCAAGTATACTGCATTCAAACTCGTCTTTGACTGCAGAGAATATGGAAGTTTACAAAGATGCAGTCGGGAAGACTTGTGATGCAATGGATAATAATATTAAGAGCATGTACACTATTCTGGCGAAAGGGGAGGAGGTGTCACAGGCTATGATTCCTGTGCAGGCACAGGCTGCTAGAATAGCAGAAATAAAAAGACTGTTGCAGTTATTTGAAACAATGTTTTAGCCTCACTTAAATAGTTTATGTAACTATTACATATTTTGATGCTTGTTGGTCAAGTCAAGAACAACAATTGTTTGATGAGCTTTTAAGTCCAGGCTGGTTTAATATGATTATGATCTAGATCACAACTCAAGCTTCACAGCTTCACTAAAAAGCAGAAAGTCTAGGATGAGAGCAGAGAGCCAGGTGGTCAGAATATTCCAAATGAGATTTAAACAAAACTTAAAATAGATATTAAAAATATTTATTAAATTTTAATCTTATTTTATTCATATAGCTGTGCTAGTGTAATTTATTTCTTAATTAAAAATATATAATTTATTTATGAATACAATTTCTTGGTTTTATTATTGACATAGATTATCTTGTTGATACAGCACCTTAGAAGTTTGGGGCACTACATTTTTTTTCTAAACTGTCTTTTGACTTTCTGTCCTAGTAATTATAGGGCATTTTCGCGAGAAGAGATCCAAAAACTTATTTTTGTGAAACAGGTAATTTTTATGTTTTTCCTGCTCAGAATCACGAGCTCTTTCGATCCTACTAGAAGAAAAAGTGTCCCAACTTTTTGTTTCTATTACGTAACCGTTTTTCAAACACTTTGTACAGCGGTTACAAAGTGGAGAGCATGTAAAATGTATGAAAAATGTGGGACCATTTTTTTCTTGTACTTTTTTTCTCCTAGATTGAAAGAACTCGTTATTCTGAGTAGGAAAAATATTAAATTTACCTACCTTAAAAAAAATTTTTTTGGATCTCTTCTCGCGAAAATGCCCTATAACGTTTACATTAGTATTCGGTTTCTTAAAATAAGTTTCGACAATGCAACAAGGACCTGATGTCATGTCATATCAAAAATCAAAAGGCTTCCCTTCCCTCCATTACTCACATTCCCCTTGCCTTGTTTTTTCCTTGCTGCCTCATTCATTCACTCTATGTCAACTCAAAGCATTTCATTCGGTCATTTTCTATCTCAAACAAAATATTTCAATCAGTCAGTCAGACGTCAAGCTGGATCGACCCGCGTTGGTCGCGCATATTAAAAATATCTAGAGGTCGTAGGTATTTAAATAAAAAGAAAATGTAAATTGAACAATGAACATGATTTTGGACGTTTCCACATAGTAACCCGTGATGTTTTTGGTCACATAACCATTTAGATTCCAACTCGCCGCGGTGAATCTTATAATGGGTGACGTTCTGAGTTTATTTTCTGTGATAATCATGAAATTCAAAACTAAGTTCAATGAAAGTAAGATTTATTTTCTTTGGTATATTCCGTGTGATAAAATGAAGAAAGTAAAATGGATGAACGAGAGAGCTTCGCCGGACAGGGCCTACGTTCCAACGCTGGTAAATATACTTGAATTTATTGTTTTTATTTGGCCAGATTAAACCTTCCGCGTTCCTAAGTATTGGGAAACTATATTTAGTTAGCTTGTTTAGATATCTAATGTTGATCTATAATTAGTGTTGATCTTGATTACGTTCACTTCCTATTATAGGGCTTGGATCGTGTGTAAAGGGAGGCATGTGATAAGAAACATCAGGTGTATGCTATATTTAAATATTCTACTCCGCATTTCATTAGTAATACAGTCAGTACTTTGGACGAGTTAATCATAGCCACTCTTTGGCTTCCTATATCTCCCAAAACTAAAAAAAAAATAGTTTCATTGTAATTTGTTGTTATTACTATTTGTCTTGTAATGGTTACTACCATTACTTAAAATATCATCTAAAATGTATTGACCATACAGTATTAAGTATACAAACCACATACCTAAAGTATGAGAATAAGATCAATAACATTTAGGCATACCCATACCATAGCTGGGAAAATAGGTATGAATCCCATCATTTGAAAAATATTAGCCAAACATAAATCCCAGTAATTATAAAACACTTCCATGCAAATATGTAGCTCTTAAAATTTAATAAAGCTTGCAATATTTTTATTTTGATAATTTACATAAAAATGATCTAAATTTAATTTATATATGGAATGATATATTAACCCGGCGGGAGTGTGGCAGGGTATCTCATACCCTGCATTCAACTTACGTCAATATATTTAGAGTTTATTTTTGTTTAACTTTTTTTCACCACACTCTAGCCGGGTTAAATTGGAACACACAATACAATTAGGGTTGGTAAGCCCTATAAAAAACCATTTGAATCATGAATAGGGGACGGCACTATGGGTGCAAAACTTTAAAATTGACATATGGGAACACTTTATATGAATATTATTGAAAAAATCTGTATCTATTTTTATTCCCTATCTCGGAATCTTAAACTTACAATGTTTGGGTGTGTAGAAATGTGTATTATATGGATTTATGTGCAATGTCAAGTCCTCTTAACAAGTTTTGTTAACGTTTTGCACCCATAGTTCTGACCCCTAATCATGAATCATCATTTGCCCGTGTGATTTCGCAACTGTGGAACTTAATGGGTTTAATCGCAAAATTCAGACTATGAAGCCTCATAGGCTGATAAACATTAAACTTTGCCCAGATTCACCCAGTCGCCTGGCAACCCTATGCCATTCCATAGTCCAGTCAAAGCAAACAACTCAAATAGGTACTTTTAGCTAAATTAACATTATTCATGTTATTAAGTTTCATTGAGTATTTTATTCAAAGTGGATATTGTGTTCAGTGATTGTGCATAAACTAATTTGTAATAAGTCATCATTCATCAATAATGTATGGTAATGTAAACTAACAGGCCATCAAACTTAGTTGACATCTATTTCACTTTGTTGTTTGTTGTTAAGTGCGTTAGCTAGCTACATTAGCTAGTGGCTAGGGTTGTCAAGCATAAAGAAAAATAAGCCATAATTTTTACAAAAATTTAGGTTTTACATCACATAAATATCAATTTGCTTTTTGGCAAAGGCCTCCCCTAGTTTTCCATTCCTCTCTGTCCATTGTGTTTCTTCTCCATGTTTTTGCCAAACATAGGCATGTACGTATTATAATTTTTAGTACAGATGGTGCCTTTTTAGGCTCTAGTGCGAGAAGTGGCTCATTTTACGTCAGGTCCAAAACTTCGGAGGGCCATCTGTACTAAAAAACGTCGTACGAGACACGTGCAAAAAGGAAATTCGTAACTCGTGTCGATTTAAAACATCGCCACTCGTTTCGAATTTCAATTTTTTCGCACTTGTGTCGTAATGTACTATTTTAGTTGACTACTCTATTAGTAGTTGACATTTTTATACACATCACTTGGAGAACACCACAATGTTATAAATAACTAAATGTCAGTCTTTGAAATGTTAATGCTAATGGGTCAATCACTTTTTTATGTCACTCGTTGCCATGGTTACGTTCTCCTGGGTCACCCTTAAATTCACTGTTTAATGGCATTAAAATTGACAAAACTTTGAATTTTTTGATGGTTATGGGGCCCTTCCAAGGTGGGTCACCCACTGATCATGATAGTAGAGCTTGCAGGATACTTTCTTCTAGCAAACTGTCACACTGTTGTCCCCTGGGTGATGTGACAGAATAACAACATAAAAAAGTGATTGACCCTAATAAATAGGTACCTAATGTGATAATGTGATGTTTTTGAACTGGCAAGTTATGTGGTGGGTAGGTTTTATATGGGGTGTGATTGTTCCACAAATATAACAGTTACAATAATATTATCTAGTTTTTATCTGTCTTTATTTTCAAAACTGTACAAATTATATACCTACATAAATTAAGTCTAACTAACCTATATCTAAGATTGGCCCTTGTGGCATTATACCGAGGATGCTGGCGGCATTTCCGGTGTCGCAATATCTAGTTACATTTTAAGTATAAAAGTCATGAAAAAAATGTACAGTCTTAGACAAAATAAGGTGTACACAAAAATGTTCAAAAATATGTCTCAGTGCACTCTATGTAATAAAACGTTGTAACATGTTCATGAGCGGAATCTTTAGATATTTATTTTTGCACTTGACTGTAGGCTATTTAATATACAATACAGATGTAGTGAGAAATGACTTGCCTTCGGAAACGTTCGTCAACGTCATGCTGTTTCAGTCTATCTCACTGAGACTGACAGTAATAGCTGTCATGCTACTTCAGTCAGACTCGGTGACACTGCCTGAAACAGCATGTGTTTACGAACGTTTGCGAAGGCAAGTAATTTCTCACTACACCTGTAGTGGAGCCTTAGTAATAGGGTCCCGTTTCACCCTTTGAATACATAAACTAAAAAACGGGGTTATAATGTTCGAAGATCGTGGTAGACCTCCAGGGTGCCAGACTGACCT
Organism: Thaumatotibia leucotreta; assembly: GCA_025490895.1. NCBI lineage: Eukaryota > Metazoa > Arthropoda > Insecta > Lepidoptera > Tortricidae > Thaumatotibia > Thaumatotibia leucotreta. The sequence continues at coordinate 31,148 of JALPQI010001105.1, read as the reverse complement.
AATTCACCCCCATTTTGGTTTTTACGCCGCCACTGGCTTCCATGCGGTACCTAACATAATATTTTTTTTCCTACCTAGGTCTAATCTAGCACTCATCATAGTGTACCTCTTCTTGCTGCCTATTTAATTAACTTTGTAATTAGATCGAATACCTTGTAAATTAGTAGAAGTTGAAACGAAAATTAACCTTTTTATTGTGGCCTTTATGCAATCACCCCCGGACTAGGGGATTCCATGGGGGTGGTACTGACGCCACGAGATACATCGTAGCAGCCAAGGTGGGTGCTCACAATAGTACAATATATCAGAGGCCGGGAATCCGTTTTCAAGTATACTTAGTGCTTTTCTCAAACATACAAAGAAATACAAAAAAATGACAATGTTGTCGAAATAAAAAAAAGTTACTAGCCTAAAAAGTGTTATGAAATTCCATTTCCATCCCAGTGAGTTACTGCGCGCTAAAAGCGATACTTCCGAGTGTATTTTAATGCCCTGGCCACGACATTGGTCTAAGGCGACCGCGGCAGCGGCGAGCGGGGCGGCGAAAACGGTCTAAGCGGTGAGCATGCCACGACAACGGTCTAAGCGCCTAAGCGGTGAGCGAATGGGACGTAATCAAAGGACGCAAAATATTATTATCAAAAGTGGCCCTTCAGTGTCTCGAAATTATTATTTATAAATTATTTTGTAAGCAATCCTATTTAATATACAATAATATTAAACTCACCGCTCTGATTCGGAAAATGTTCTTTTATTTCTTCCCATAACCGTTTTATTACATGCCGCAACTTGTGTTGCGAATGCTGTGCCATCCACAAGGCAGGCCTATTTAAAATTTTACTTATAAACGCCTCTGTGTCCAACATCGCGGAGCGAATAAAACAAAATATTTTGATCTTTAAAATTCCGCCCGATACGTGCCGCCGCTAAGACCGTTCGCGCCGCTCGAAGTCGTGGCATGGCTCAAACCGCCAGTGCGTTTAATCTCGCCGCCCGCCGCGCCGCTGGTCGCCTTAGCCGGTCGCGCAAGTAAATTCGCGCGCGATTTAGCCCACAGCGATTTGTCGTGGCATGCTTCTTTGGCGGTCTTGATTTTGTTTAATTCGCTCGCCGCTGTTAGCCTTAGCCAGTCGCCTTAGACCAATGTCGTGGCCAGGGCATAAGGAACATAAAGACAATATTATTTCATTGCATGTTTGAGAAAATATTTTTGCAGACCCCTATTGTCAGGTCATTGGAGCATAATCAGATATTTTTGAGCCTATGGGTAAGCCTCATTAAAAATAAAAAATAAAATAATGGGAGGGGTCCCACTCGCAGAGGATAACGCTTCACATGCATTCCACGAAAAAGTCCACCGATGTCCCTTACAAAGACGGTTTTTCTCAAAATTATGGGTTTATCGAAGTTCTCTTACGTGACCAGAAGAGTCAAAAATTGCTAAAAAAATCTCGGTACAATACTCTAATTTTCAGAATATACACGCGTTTGTACAGTGCTCTATGTAAAGGTGCATTCAGACCAAACGAGCATTCGCTATTCTATCCCCCACTCTACGAAATCAACGAATCACGTTCTGTGTAACGATCGAATTTCGTAGAGTAGGGGGTTAGAATAGCGAATGCTCGTTTGGTCTGAATGCACCTTTAGACTAGACGTGTGCGCCGCGCCGGCGTCACGCCGCCGCCGACCTTTTTCGCCACGCCGCCGCCGCCGACTAATGGTCGGCGTAAAATCGGCGTGGCCTTGAATAACAGACTTATTTTTTATGCGTTAAATACTAAGCTTCGTATTTGCTTTATGCATTTACATAATGCTCTTACACACGAAATACAATATCAGCCATCACTAATTACACGTAGATACTTAGGCTCGACGACATTCAGCCTCCCGAACAAGCTGGTTTCGGATTTTGCACAAGCAACGTCAGGTTATAAAGAAGACATAGATAGAGGTATAATTACTTGCCCCTCTGGTTAACGTTCGTGGCCTATGAATGAAGCATTTGAATTGATCGATACGTTTATGAATAAGGGGTTACCCCCCCTTATTCATAAACATATTTTCTATTTCCAGCGGTACCAAGTAGACTCTTCCTCCTTGCGTTGCGCCGATACCGCATTGTCGGAGGTCGTGATTATCAAGTAATCAATTTCACTTTTACGATCTTCCGCCAATGATCTTTGGCAGCGTGGACCGCTTCAGCGACCTGAATGTTGAGTGTGGTGTGGATCCGGTCTGTCCAGTGCATGGGGCTCGGTCTTTTCCTTTAAAACTTTCTTGAGACAATAAGTTTTTGCAGGTCTTCCATGTTTGTGGGCTATGTGTCCAAAGAACAAGTAACCAACAAACAGTAGAACAAGTAAGTCAAATAAACTACCGGTACTTATATTGTAGCGTCCAGTTCGTCTCCAAGACCGGTATTCGAAACCCATACCATTGCAGCGAGGACTACCCATACCATTGCAGTATGTTAAAACTGTTTTTGGTTGCTATGGGAGATGTCCTCAAGATTTTGGTCTTGAGAGGGCTTTGTCATCAACTTCAATAGTGAGTATATCAGTTATACCAGCCACGTTCGGTTCGTCGACTATAAAGTAAGTATGGCTGAAACCTTGGAGTACTTGAGCACTATACTCATTGATATCTGTAGAGCCCCTGAATGTGTTGGGCTTAAGATACAACGAAGACCATATCAAATATCTAGAATTTGTGATACAAACTCCAGTCAGGATCTAAGCTCAAGGTCGACAAATATGTGTACCGGGGATAGACAGCTAGTCCAGTTGGGTGGATCTAACTTTGAGAAAAAGGTCAATAGCCACTGATTTGCTTTTGGTAATTGTGATTACCAGCTGTCACTCTTATTTGACATAGCAATAAAGCTCAACCAAAATTTCAATTCAAATGAGTGGACAGTAAAGTAGTGCCGGACAGCACAATATCTGAGAAGATCAATATCCTGCGGAATATTTCTAAACAAAATTCTTCGACCAAGTGTTACTTACGGCTCTAAAACGTGGTAGGTAGCTATGGGCTTAGTAAAAAGATCACTCAATGAGCGATTTAATTGATGGAAAGAGGAGTTCCCTACAATATTGAAATAGGAATGTTGAGGCCGTAGAATAACTGAAAGTACCAACGTAGCTCAAAAAATGTGTGACCTGGGTGCTTAGCCAAGATGCCAATCGCTAGCGCTTAGTAGCGTAACGTAGTTTTCCCTCTCTGTCACTCTTTCATATTAGTGCGACAAAGACAGTTAGCTGCGATTAACGATGAAGCGCTAGCGATTGGCAACTTGGCTAAGCGCCCTGAAGTGGCAGTGGGCTAGACATATTGCCCGCAAAATTACCGTTGGAGCAAGCGATTTCTTAAAGGCAAGCATAAACTTGTCGACGCAGCGTAGGAAACCTCCCAATGTGATGGACCGATGACCTGGCAAAGATAGGTGGAATCCATTGGATGTGATTTTGATGTCTTATGGCACGCTATGATAGGAGATTTGGGGACCTAATTTCCATCGGCAGATAATACGTATCATTATTATCATCATACAACGAAGATGAATAGAGTTAGTCCACGCCCAGTTATTGTTGGAAATACATATTATGTTAAGACTTGTCCACGAAATAAAGTAGACATTGCCGTATAATTCTTTTTTTTATGAGACCATACTATTATTAAATATGGCATGGATATTATTAAAAAGAAGAGTTTTTTACCTTTCTTCTCGGACGCTGTGGTTGGTATTTACTTTACTGTTATTTAAACTTCTGAATTTTAGCAGTGTTTCTTCTTATTTAAGCATTTTGGGTCATTTAGTTTTCCAATGGGTCTTAACTAAATTACAATATCGATACTGTAATAAACTGTGACTCCGTGTCTACAATTTTAAATTAACTATTTCAAGTATAACATTGTTGAAATTGTCTCGGAAGATCGCACTTTTTTGGGCGTGAACTTTTGCATTAAGCATCATCTGCATTTATTTTGATTTTGACGGCTTTTATGCGAATGCTTTTGGATATTGGATTGTTGTTGGAGAGGAATCAATTTACGGTCCCATGGCTGTTAGAACTCCACGGGACTATTGTGTGACAGTGTAGACTGATTTTACGATGGCTACTTTATTTCGTGGACAAGCTTTAGAACATGATGGGAAGAGAAAACTCTATGGATCAGATTGTGGTTAAGGTGGTCATTGGTGGTGTTGATTGAACATTTATATTGTATTTATCTCAATGATAACAAAGAATACGATCGATATCCGCTTTTATATTCATGTGACCTTGACGCCGATTTCACGCCGAAATCACGCCGCCGCCGCCGACTTTTCGGCAAACGCCGCCGCCGACCATTTTGACATCGGCGCACATGTCTACTTTAGACTTACTCACAGAGGACAATACCCCCTCAAAACACCTGCGGCATCACCTGTCTTTTTGAGTAATTTGTACGGTAAACATACGAAAGCATTTTTACTCTAGCTAAACATAGACCTTCGCTACGCTTTGTTCCATGAGGTTGATTCTAATCGAACACATAGGTACCTATTTGAAGCCTAATGAGTATTTACGCTACAGTAACTCACATGGTTGTTGATAAGGATCCGTAAACATTAAACATTGCTATCAGTCACGCTTTTGCCCAAGTTGCAAATCATGTACATTACATGTGATGACTAATATATCAAATGATATACATATAATCGTGAATAACGCTTCGAACAGATTAAGCTAAAGCGCACTCCACACTTCATGCGCGAAACTTCGCAGAAAGAAAAAGAGGTACTTAGGAAGATAATTTTGATGCGAAGCGGCGTCATGCGGCAGCTTCTACATTACATTACCTATACAGATTACAGACTGGCGTTAATCAACAAATAAAAAAAATAAAGCCGACTTCATACGATTACCTACTCCTAGATCCCATGATCAGACCCAGACTTTGTGCCAACGGGAACAACACAGGATTATACCAGGTTGATTAAAAAAATAATTTTGGAAATCGGTTCAGGATTCACGATTTTCGTAGATATCGATTGTCGTTACATAAATATGAAAAAACATTGGAATTGATAACCTCCAACCTCCTTTTGAAATCGCTTAAAAAAGTGTATTATAAAGTGACAACTTTAGCCTTGTCCTTTTCAAAATTTTCAAATTAATCTAGGATTTATCGAGGGTGTATATTTTTAAGGTTTTAAGGTTTTGTGTAGTTTTGTGTAATTTTGTTATTTTTTAAGATGTTTAGTGTTAAGTGTAGTTCTAAGTTTTTCTTTTTATTACGATTAATTTTGTATTGAAAAAAAAAAAAAAAATTAATCTAAGCATACGGAGTAACAGGAGGACGTTGTCACTTTTTAGTTTCTACTCATTTTTGCCAGACTGTCTGTACATTGTGGCTCATTCGGGGTGGACCCGGCTAATCACGAATTAAGGCCCCACCCCCATTTTTGTTCATACAACACATATTCTTAACACATTTCATTGCTTTAGTTTTAGTACTTATAGATTCCAAGTAAATTGGCAGAAACTTTAGGTTCATGGCGGTATAGCATTTTTTTTCCTTTTGCAAAATGAATAGCCCATCATACGTATTATTAGGGCGTCAATTTCGTTGATATTTTGCTATTTTTCATATATACTTAGATTGGAATCCTTAATGCTAATAGTAGGCTAGGTATAAGTTAAAGAATACGTAAAAATGAGCGCAAACGTGTCTAATAAAAAAATATCGTTTATATTGTAATATGTTACCTTCTATAAAATTCTAAATTATTAGCTGAAGGCCGCAATGTTGGACCGGCCTAAAATGTGGAAAATCACAATAAGATTTTGGTTTTTGATAACAGACATCTGTCTGCCTGATAACAGGTAATCATACCTAATTTTAATGCTTAAATAATGACCAATTATTCATATATCATAGTCATTATTATAGATTATAGTGTAGGTACTTTTATTGATCCAAAGTCCAATGGGACAAATTATTTCGTGTGTTATTACAATTAGGTAGGCATCTCGAGGTAGATTATATATTATTATATCTTATATTACAGATAATTTATATTATACGCTCTGATTAGAAATAGAGGTTAAAATATCGATATTGTGTTTATTAGATTTATTTCGTAAGTACCTACTTGTCCTACATCTTATTTTTAGAACACTCTGTGTATATTAGTCAAGTAATCGTATTTGTGTGACCCATTTAACCCTTTCCGTGCTATTGCCGGTCTAGTTTCGTAACAAATTACGATATCATCGAGGCGTAAGGGCTAAAGTCGATTCCTACACATTTAATTAAATGAGAATAATGAGCATTGAACTTTCCACACGCATCGATTTATGTTAACCTATTATTTAGCCGAAATAATACGACCATTAATATAAGCGATTATCCGTTTCCATAATTTAATATCATGAATCACCGTCACGGTAACTGAAAATAGTACATTGTGTATCAAGGTCAGTAAAGAAATTGTGAATTCGTATGAAAATAAAGCCCAATCTGAAGGCTCCCGAGCCTTACTTCACAGATTAACTCAACATCACGTCAACCGATTTCGACAATTATTTTAAAACGACTTCATAACAAACTGAGATGATCCTGTCAACACCAAGTCGGGGTCTGATGATGGGATCATGGAAAAGTCGGTTGAAATCGTTTTAATTTGGTGATTATTATTCTGGAAAATTGACTAGATGCCGGGGCAGTGTTAACAAGATCTTATCGTAGCAAAGTCATGTCATGGGCGTAAGAGTTACTACTACTAGCTAGTTTAATATAATGAAAAGTAAGCTAAGTAAAGTACCATGTCCATAATACATGGCTGGTCGCTAGACTAGTCGGTCATGAATAAATAAATCTTTTTTATTTACGGCGTCGTACGAAAACTTCTCTTCCGGGTCTCGCTACACCGATAAAGAAAATCCTCAGTTGCCATGTCTTGCCTCGACTCGATGTAAGTCTGCGATAAGTAGGTACCTAAAACTTTCGTATTTTTCTGTCCTAGATTTTTTGTATTTAAGTATATTTTCTGAGGTCGCTACCGGGCTTAGTTATTACTATATGACCGCATAAACTTCGCTCTATTTAGATTTACTCAGATCGAAAAAGTTTGTTGGATTAACTAGAATAGAATACGAAAATTATTCACAAAACAGGGAAGGAACTCTATGGATAACGATTTATTTAATTAAAAATGTCTGACTATAATGATAACCCGATGGTAGCTATGCCTAATCTATAATAACACACACACACATCACATCTTCAGCCTATCTCTGTCCACTGCTGGACATAGGCCTCTCCAAATCTAATACCTATGCGTATGAAATGAACGCATTAGGAGGTAAATGCCCATGACCGCCACGGTGGGATAATAATATTAAATATAAATGGATCGCTAAATCAGTTAGTTGGAGTGTACTTTGGATTGCAGGGAAGGCTTTAATCAAGATAAAATTTATCTTCAACATCATTTTTTCAACCAATTGGAATCCTTGGCCAGCCTAGCACCTTGTCAAAATGATAAATAGTTAGGAATTTCTTGAAAACAGACATATACCTTCAATTTGACATGATTCTCGAGTGGCCTAGGGTTGACTGTACAGCATCCTTTCTGCAGTTGTTCTGGTAGCACGAACGCATTTTATAGCCGATATAAAACATTTTGTTCTTCCTCACGTATTTGTTAGTACTTACAGGGACTACAAGGCTTTATGTACCAAGTACCTACGTAAACGCAAGCATGCGAAGTTGACTTGAGTCGGTCACAGTTAGAGCTAGTTCGCACGAGCGTTTTTTTAGCGGCGTTAAAAAAACGTTCAGACGAAACATGCAGAACCGTATAAATTCATTCACATTACACGCTAAAAAAGCGCTTGTGCGAACTAGCTCTTATTCCGAATATTAAGCCCTTATACGAACCACGCAACGCCTACAAATAGTTCACGACACGGACCTATAGATATACAGGGTGTAATCGAAAAGTGTTTACAGGCCATAATTCCGTAAATATAAGAGATATCAGAAAATGTTTAACTGATATCGAAAGTACATTACAAAACGAGTAAAATCACACTTATAACTTTTTTGAAATAAAATCAGAATTATCCCGAATATTAACTTCAAACCCTTCCATACATTTATTTAGTAGGTAACCGTTAATTCATAGATAAACTTTTCATTTCATAATAAATGTTAGATTAATTATTTCATAAGCGGTAGTATTATTATTTTATTATAACTCTCTCACGACACCCGACATTTTTAAGGCTGTAAGTCGTCATTCTAAATGTATGGGAGCGTTTTAACTTAGTATTTTTAATATTACTTCATCTATTTAGAAAAAGTTATTAATGTAATTTTACTCGTTGGGTAACGTACTTTCGATATCAGTTAAAAGTTTTCTGATATCTCTCATATTTACGGAATTATGGCCTGTAAACACTTATCGATTACACCCTGTATGTAACTTCATACATATTTCTAAGTATACAAAGCACGTAGTTACCTACTTATCATATTTGTCTAGTTAATAATCTAGTTACCTAAGTGCCTTCTGGCCAGTCTATAATTTAATCATAATAGATAGGCCACTCTCAAGGGACCCTCGTGATGGGTCGTAATAATGTTATACAGGGTGTTTTTTTTCGACCGTTCAAATTCTACGTAGTGAATGTGTAGGTCATACTGACCAACTTTTACTATGGGGACAAAGTCGAAATCGCGAAAAAAAAATCAGCTGTTTCATACATTTCGGCCGGCGTAATGCCGCCAATTTGTATGAAACAGCAGATTTTTTTTTCGCGATTTCGACTTTGTCCCCATAGTAAAAGTTGGTCAGTATGACCTACACATTCATTACGTAGAATTTGAACGGTCGAAAAAAAAACACCCTGTATATTCAAGCTATCATTAGGTCTATCGCAAACTTCGAAAATCGTAAAATTCGAGCATCTACATCTGTCTTGGTCTTCCAATTCGAATGTTCGGTCCATTTTACCTTTTAACTGTAGTCACATATATCAGACGGTCAATGTCAAGCTCACCTCGCCGTTGCCTGATAAAGTGATAAATAAGACAAAGGTATGGTCAACATTATATGAAGGGTCCACGGAAAAAGCATGTCCAGTGCCTAAAAAAATCAAGGCAAATTCACACCTTATTCTGTTAAATGTAAGGTGGTTTTTCCTTCTGTAATTTGGATTGACGAGAAATGTTCTTTCCGTGGACCCTTCATATGGTGTAGGTATATATTTGTCCCATTCAAATGCCAGGCTCTGGCCTGGTACCGCGAACATCGAAATTCGCATATTTCGGGGATTTTTCTCTGTCACTCTAATGACGCCTTCGTTGGAGTGACAGAGACAAATCCCCGCAATTTGCGAACTTCGATGTTCGCGGTAGCAGGCCTGATCTGCGTAGTGAAATGTTGTATTGGTCGGGCAGTCGGGCAAACTCGATGAAGAAATTCACGGCGGATAAAAGGTTAAAATAATACGGCATGAGGTATTCGAATATTTTTTGATTACCCATAAAAAATAATTAAGCCCTTTACAGCAGCAATTACTGTTCAATTCAAAGTCTGCATTAAATGTATGAATGTAACACGTATTGCATAAGAATCTATTTAAATATTTAGCAAACGGGTTAGACAGTACATGTCCATGATGAAGATTCTCTAAATGGATCGAAACATGTCGAGCAATTATCGACTTATATTACGTGAGTAACGCTAAATATTTAAATATGTTTGAGTCTCACGGTAATTAGAAATCTGTTTAGTCACTTTTTACGAATTTTATAAAATAAAATTAGCTATTTTTTGAAAAATAAATATCACATAATAAATAAAACCGTTTAAAAACCTATTATTTGGATTAATATACTGATCTTGTATGGAAAAAACAAGTCTGAAACTCTCAAAGGTTTTTTTTTTCAAGTTAATTTTTCTCTTGTCTGTCTAATTTCCATATTTTCAATTAGGAATTCGGCATCTGTCGCCATCATTTGTCGCACGATGAATAAAATAATAACCTACAATTAGCGAGGTGTAGGTACCCCAATACGAGCACAGACTGGGTCTGGCAAAACCTAGGCATTATAAAGGACCCTAATTACTACTAATTGGTAATTACTGTAGGAACTGAGAACAGACCTCTATAGTCGTTTACAGTGACTGAGTCTGGAGGTACGGAGGTATCTGCTTTAATACCTGTTTTGCTACCAAAACATGAGCTAAATGACTACATGTATTTGAAACTCATTTGGGTATTTCTCATATAGATTTGTGATTTGTGTGCCATGTACAGAAAGTTAACGTTACCTAAACTTAATTTTCTATATTTTTATATATGAAAGAGCTGAATGGTGGACTTCCTAGAAACCTTTAACTTACGAAGTGATACCTGTCAAACTAAATAAGAAGTCAAATATTATTCTAGGACATACACACTTATACACCGACATACAGCTTCTATTTCTATAACAATTATTCATCAAAAGGAGCATTCCATGAAAACATGTCGTAAGCGACACTGTCTTTTCAATACTTTTGAGAAATTAAATTAGTAAGCTGAGTTACAGAATAATAATAACATATCAAGGCTTTAAGATTGACAGTGTTTCCTTGCAGCTAGCATGTTTTATTAGGGTAGCTACCATAGCGAGTCGTAAGCGACAAAAAGTAGATGTTTTCATGGAATGCTCCAAAACAGCTCTTATTTTTACCCTTTAGTAACGAAGAGTATGGATGAAATATAAATAAATAGTTAATCTTAATTTTTTTTCACGCCCTTCACTTATCATTTTCATTACTATCAATACTATGCCTGATATTGATATTCGATGTTACCCCCTTATTCATAAACGTCTTCTAACTTATCCAGCCCCCTAAGTATTATTTGTCCCTCTCGGTCTTATAGCCATATTGATAAGACCGAAAGGGACAAACAGTACTTAGCGGCTCTAAGTTTATGAATCATTAACGTCTCGTCCAAAGTAACCAGTAACCACTTTGCTGCATTTAACGAGCTGGTAAAGTCAATCTATGAGTATGTTGCAGACTGAAAATGCAGGCTTCTACCCTATTAGGTACCATTTCCTCAGTATAATTGAATTATTTTTATAGTCTCTACACATGCCTAGGCACTCTTTGACCTCTGGTATTTACGGAATGAAACCGCAGCCGTGTTATATCATACAACAATAATTCTATTATGTGCTCGGTTCGCGACAAATATAGCCTACAGACGACATTCAATACACGTGGCTAGGGTTGTTAGGGTGCCCGCGTTTCTTCTAGATACTCTAGATTTTCCCAACATTACAGTAGATAATTTGGGGAGGCATAATAGCCATAATACTTATTATTATTTTAGAGATCTCGGAATAATGTCCTATCCAACAGAAAAATCAAGACATAATAACTAGTACAGTTACGTTTACAACCCTGTCACGGATTTAATACTGTTTTAATAATGTTACCTTTAACACCACTAATATTTATATTATATTGTTGGTAACTAGTTTATCTATGTGTGTGATTGACCCGTATGCCGATATGTTACAGAAACGGGTAGTATAGACAGACGGGTCAGCAATACTTGCTTGTATAAATTGAGATATTACATCCAGTAGCCGTACCATGAGTTGGAAATTAAAGGATACATTAGGTTTTACTTGATACGTAAAGGTGCATGCAAACCAAACGAGCATTCGCTAAGTATTCTAATCCCCCAATCTACGAAATCAACGAATCACGCTTTGTGTAACGATTGAATTTCGTAGAGTAGGGGGTTAGAATAGCGAATGCTCGTTTGGTCTGCAGGCACCTTAATATTACGTACCTAAAGGTGCGTTCAAACCAAAAGTGCATTCGGTGTTCTAACCTCCCACTCTACGAAATTCGATCGGTACACAAAACGTGATTGGTTGATTTCGTAGAGCGGGGGATAGAACAGCGAATGCTCTTTTGGTTTGAACGCATCTTTATGCATTCTATCGCGCTCGCACTGACATACTGCAGCGAGCACGATGGCCTGTTTTATCTATCGAGTAAAACCTAACGTTACCGATACTTGCAAAGTCATAGTTGAGCTACAGATCGGAAATTGTATTCTATCAACATTATTATCAAACGTATGTTTGACCTTTTTACCGTACCGATACAGTTCGGGTCATCTCCCGATAGCTGTCAATGGAAACACATCCGTTGAAACACGACACGACGTTGCGTTTGATATCCGCACAATGGACAAAGCCTCGGCTCGGAGCGGTCCTCTTTGTACCTGTGTTTCAAATACATACGGTTTGAATATAGAACATGGGCTGTCGAAGTCCTTCGGAATTTGAGGGATGCGTGTTAAACAATGAGGAAAGCAACCAGACTGAGGGTCAGAACGCTAAATGATAGTTTGGAAAGTTTTATAGTAATATGGCTGTTAGGGTCCTACAGGGACGTTCAATGAAAGAGGACTGTATCAAAATAGTTAGGCTGGTTTATTCCGCCTTAAATACATAGAGAATCCCTGCCAAACAATTATAAAAGAAATTAATTCCGGTGTCGTCTGTTAACCTGGTAGGTTAAGCGGAGTGTTGCTCGCGTGTCGCCGGCGGCCGGCCGTGGTGACGTCGTCTTCTGCCAGCTCCCCGCACGTCTCCTCCCGTGCGTATGTCCAATTCTCAACAATGGCTGAGTAGGTAAAGTCCATTTCAAATACGAAGGCCCGATTCCACTTAACAAAGACATTAGGCGTCAGCAATAGGATCAGTGACCAGGCCATTCCAGGCCCTTTTGTAGCATGATATTTTATGCATACATTGGTGTACCACACGTGCCTATTTGTAGTGCATGGACCAATTAAATGACAAAAGTTTCGAGTGGCATCGGGCTTTCGTATTTGAAATGGACTATACCTAAATATAAGGCCTGAGTTGACGCTATAGAGCGGGGCGTGCGTCGTAGTGTCCACTGACTGTCACGTGTCGTAAAAGTCGGCTAAGGGATTTAAGTGTCACTGACGATTTATTCATCGAATATTGATGATGGGCACAGCATTACCATAGTGCTTGCCCAGCGTGGTGATTATGGGCATCTACATCCTAATGTGTCCATACGTCCTTATCCTTAGACATTCTTAGACGCTCCAGAGCGTCCTTAAGGTGCATTCAGACCAAAAGAGCATTCGCTGTTCTAACCCCCCGCTCTACGAAATTCGATCGTTACACAAAGCGTGATTGGTTGATTTCGTAGAGCGGGGGATAGAACAGCGAATGCTCTTTTGGTCTGACTACACCTTTAGACGATCGACGCGCCGCTGCCCGCCCCGCTGAACTGAACTGAATATACAAACGATACTCCTCCTGGAGTATGTGTGGCTGCTCCCGCGTTTCCGCTACTGCAGCTGTGGCCGGGTCGCATCCCACAAGGGTGGGACGGTCGTTGCACCGTCATTTGGGGACCGTGTTGAGAGGCTGTTGAAGGAAGATTTGCCATGGGCATGGCGAGAGAGAAAAATGATTTTGGTGATGATGATGCGGTAAAGGCAAGTTAAGCCAAGGCAAAGTTCGATCTGAGAGAGATCTGAAAAGGAAGACAGATGGAGAGAGAGAGGCTGGTGCTCGATGCTCGATGCGCGGCTGTCGGCGCGTCGCTAGCGGCAGAGCTGGCTCGTCGTTGAGAGTCTGCTGCTAGAGAGGAGAGAAAATGGTGACCCAGCGGGGGCACCCGGGCAGGGCCCCGCTGGGTCGAGAGAGAGAGCTGCTGGCGTCAGTCGTCTGGCGGCTGGTGGAGCAACGCTCGGGGGAGATCCCGAGCGTTGAAGTCAGGTGGCCTGACATAGTGGGGCCCCCGCTGAACGCGCCGCTCATTGCGAGCCACTCAGACCTAATGGGCGACGAGTGATTGGTGCAACTGGCCCTTAGACGGCTCGTTAGATAAAACGACGATTTACTTGAGGAGGTTATCTCTTCTTAGAATTTAGGCCATAAGTTCCAAATCTACTGGAAATAGTAGTTCTTAGTGCAATGCCTGAGTGCCGAAGGTCGACCGGTGCGTCTGGTGCGGCGTGCAGTGGTTACGTCGAGCGTCCAACGAATCCCATCGGCGTGCATTCAGGTCACTCGCATACGTTTGCATTCGTTCGACATGGACTCTACGTCGCACGCCCCGGTCGATTGTCTACTCCGGCCTTACACTTATTTACTTATATTTTTTTCTGTCGTTTGCTATTCATACTTAAGCACTCTTTGGAACACCCATTTCATTTTCATGAGAGCCGTATAAATTTGCCGATGTGCCTTCGAGGGACATATCTTATGCTCATTTCCATTTTTATACAATTGCAGGAATATAAGCATAGACCCCCTTATTCATAATCGTCTCCTAACTTAGCAAGCCGCCAAGTATTGGTTGTCCTTTTCGGTCTTACAGATATACATATATTCATAAGACCGAAAGGGACAAATAATTACGTTAGGAAACGTTTATGTATAAGAAGGAAAGACTATACAAATCGCGTTTGATCATAACTATATCTTGGCACATTTTTCGGGGTCGCCTGACAGTAGAAAAGTGCCACTTTGATTCCTCCTAGCAGGGGCCCGTTTCTCGAACGCTTGTAACTTGTAATACAAGCCGAAGTCTCTTTTTAACACTATTAACTAGATATGGCCTTCCGCTTGTATTACAAGTTACAAGCTTTCGAGAAATAGGCTCCAGGCAAGAAAAGACCCGTATTCGAATAGGTGGTGTGAAAAGAAATTTGACCCAGGTATCTAAGCTTTATAGTAATTAATTAATTGTTTGAATGAATTACTCTGTCGAATTTTATGATAGAAAAGTGAAGAGAATACTTAAAGAATATTAAAGGAAGATTTTCGTTTTTGGGTACATTAGACTGAAAGTCAAATAGAAGTCACAAGTAACGTGACATATAAACCTTTGACTCGAGATCAAAGATCCCTTAACAGCCTAGCGTAACAATAGGCTCTCAATTTGGCGAAATTCCAAACTGTTGGCGTATTCGAGAGTTGACTTACATCACGATATGTAATATTATATATATATGTACTAGCAACCCGTCCCGGCTTTACTGATAACATCTTACAAAACCTAGTTCCACAGTAAGCCCAATTAAGGGTACGGCTCCTGTGATACGGAGCGGAGCGGAGCTGTGGGAGCTCGGCCAATGAGACCGCATCACAGTGTTTCGAACTCGAATTTGAAGAATGTAATTGTTCAATTTTGCACAGCACCGCTCCGCTCCGCGTGAGTGGAGCCGCACCCTAAGGCTTCTGGTATCGGTAGCAAGCAACGATATATGTATTAGATACATCATCAGCCTATCTCAGTCCATTGCTGGACGTAGGCCTCTCCTATTAACTATGCGTATTAGGAGGTAAATGCCCTTAAAGCGGATTGGCCATCGCAGTAATGTGTCCACTATGATGACGCTGCTGCCCATCATCAATCTTATATCAAAAATCAGTGACACTCAACTCTTACGACACCCGCGGGAAGAGTTGGGATGGTAACAAATTTATAATAGCTTTCTTGGGAGATGTAGGCAACTACTAACTAGGTCTGAGCTAAGGCATAGGTACCCTTCCGCAGAGGTCGACCTGGGTAGTCTAGAGGATACAGTTAGAGGGTTTGGCATTTACATTTGGACGTAATTATGCAAAAGGGAACCAATCCACACGAATCTGTTATTTTAAAGATTGACTTTGTTTCTTGTTATTTAAATTGTTAATTAGAATGAAAAATGCTTTGTGGGTTGAATAATTACGTCCATTTTTACAAGCCTGTAGGTATTCTTTTGTTAAGGAAAGTCATTTGAACTTGATCGATTTAACAACGTACCTAACACGCCTTATAATAGCCTTTTCCACTTAGATATGCAAATTGAATGCCTATTTCTGATTTCACTATGCAAAACTAGGTTATTTAGCATTACATAACGAAGAATACAACCCTTTGTCGCCGTGTATGTGCCCCAAAGACTACATAACATACAGCGACGCACAGTGATTATGTTGGCTCACTTTAGAATAAATATAAGGAAGGTAATGAAAGCGGTTCAAACTCCAAGAGAACAACCTATTTACAAGCCAAAGTCTTCTGACGATGACTGAATAGACACTTGTTTTTTTTTTAATCCCGTTAGTATAAATTACGTGTAAGGGCACTCATATTATGCCACTTAAATATTTAATGTTGTCCACAGGTAGAGAACGTAGCGAACGTATGCACGCACGCGGTGTGCGTTGCGCCAGCGTCGATCGGTGCGCACGAACTGCTCACGCGCTCTCTCAACGCTCCGCAAGCCATCGCGGCCGTTGTGTATGGCCTGGCGCTGTGTCTGCTCTTCGCTGTGTCGACTACCTTCCATTCCGTGTGCTGCTGCCGGTCTGACACGTAAGCATCTCAGTTGGCCGGTGGCTGTTGAACGCGGCGGACGTGTGCGAGATTAGAATTTGATTTGTTGATATCATTGTGATATTATTTGAGTTTATTGACTAAACTACAACTATTGACTGACTCTACGGGATATAAATCGAATTTAATAATTGATGATGTTGAATAGGTAATTGATTTGTTTCTAGAATAATTCAGCATCACTAGTTTATTTGGTTAGGGTTGGTACAAAAACATACCAAGAATCTATCTACTAAAGCACAGTTTCAATCAATACCATTTAAAAGTAGTAATCAAAAGTAGTAGTGGGGGTAATCAAAAGAACTATTAATTTGTACTGTCGGTGTCGACTAGGATAGTGTTGGAACTTAATCATCATAAAACATTAAAGGCGGACATTAAAATCCTTTATACTCTGCGCTCACTTTTAACTACATACAATTTGTGGAACATTTACAGCACTAACAGTGAGATAGTGGCTCTGACACAGTTAAATATCTCTAGCATTTATGAAGCTGCGAATTCACTACCGAGTCTAGTGCCTCCTCGTATACTTATGTCGACGGCTAGGTACTTTAATTCAGGCATTGTTCCAATTTCAAATGAAGCTAGCAACTCGACACACTAACATACATTCTTCTTGTTATATGCAGTCGCTTTATACTTGCGAAAATGTATTAGGCGCATCGCAGCGATTTCACTATTCAACTATAGCCCTTTTCCCGTGGAGTTACGTAACGGTAACATAAGTTAGGGTAAATGGTATTGTTGAGAAAGTTTATTTTTGATTGCCGCGTGTGAGTTCCCACCAATGAAATAAATCAAACCAAATCGTGCGAGTTTGCGTGGCCTATATTTATACAGAATGTTAGAAAATATATGGTGACCTCTAAAGCGCAGACCCTCTACTCTACCCTATTCTCATCAGGCCAGCCAAGGCGGTGAATATTTTTCGAGAATGACAATTTAATATCTATGGGATTATATCTATGCTATTGGGATGGGGTTGCTTCATCTTCCCGATAGACCGACAACTAATTTTAGGAAAAGAAATTCTTTATTATTTTTACGTCCTAATCGTGATACGACTACGTACCTACATTTATGTCCTTAGAAGGACACCATTGATGGACAGCCATTGCACGAATGAGAATGAGAGTTTTTGCACTACTTTATCCGATGTTAGAGGAACACAACTCGCAGAATATTTTTCCCATTTTGTGTTCGAGGACTTAGAACACATACTTAACCCTTTTGTTAGGTTTGTTCCAACTGTATACTATAATGTTACATTCCGCTGCGCCTTAGGAGGAAGAAGCGTAAAAAGAAGCGGTAAGTAGGACAAAGCTGGTAAACCTATTTAATACAAAACCGAGCTTTTTCACGCTTTGCACGGACTCGAACGCTGAGTGCGCCGCGGCAAGACAATAGATGCCCTAGATCAGAACCTAACGAACCTTTTCGATCGAATCGTAGTTTCGCTCTCAATTCAAACATCATGACATGCTGAAATAGCTTTGAACTTACCATGTAATTACAGAAACGTGTATGTTTGTAAGGGCAAATTTGAAAGAGAAGATTATTTTCTTATTTCTGTTCATACATTTTTAGCACTAAAGACAAAACCATTCAAAGAAAACTAAATGCCAATTTCATCTTATGGTGCATTCAAACCAAACGAGTATTCGCTATTCTATCCCCCCACTCTACGAAATTCGATCGTATATTCATTTATTCATATTCATTTATTTTCGTATTAATCATACATTGTCACGTTTTAAATACAATAATTATCAATTTCAAATGGGAATACAAAAAATAAAATAACAATCAACATTTAGAGGTAAATAATTAATATAAAAATGATAACATTTATAAAATAAAAAATAATAAAAAATTAATAAAAAATTTAAACAATACCATCAATATTTAATTTGCCAAATTTTCTGTCAAATATTCAGACACCGAATAGTAGGCCTTCTGTAACAAATAAGATTTGAACTTTAAGGTAAAGCCAAGTCGTGTTTTAGTACCTTTGATTGTATTGGGAATTTTATTATATATCTGAGGCCCCAAAACGTAAAGACAGCTTTCCATTTTTTTTAATCTGTGCCTTGGTACTTCTAGATCGTATTTTCTGCTGTTCTGAAACCGGTCACTATTCCAATTTCTTTTTGAGAATGTATCTAGGTTGTACCTGACATACTTGCCTACCTCAAGAATAAATAAGGACGGCAGCGTTAAGATCCCGAGGTCTCTAAATAGTTGGCGGGCTGGCGTGTCAGGAGCAACCCGTGCCATTTTTCGTATGATTTTCTTTTGGATAAGAAATGGACGGTCCCTGTCAGCTGCCAAGCCACAAATATCTACACCATATGTGAGAATAGAATGGCAATATGCATGATATACAAAACGTGATTCGTTGATTTCGTAGAGCGGGGGATAGAATAGCGAATGCTCATTTGGTCTGAATGCACCTTTGTAGTTACAAGTTTATATATACGTAAACAGACACATCAGACATAGATATACGAGGACAAATTGAAATTTAAAACATTAAATTTAACATATATTTAATGTTTCACATTTCTGCATGTCCCTTTGAAATTCTGAGTGTCAATGAGAGCATAACTTCAATTCTATCTATTAAGTTAGGGTTCGGTTTCGGTGGCAGTGTTCTTGTAAGATAATCTCCTTACATACATGCTTGGAATATTGGTTATCACGTAAACGTGAGTGGATAATATACAATTTTCATGTTCGGCACGTTGCTCCAAATTTCCATGACCCAGAAATAAAAGCTTGAATCTAATCTCGTCTAGAATCAGAATATTGCTTACGTTATCCAAGTTAGTGCTTTACTTTAACATTCATAATTTATTATAGCTTCTCTGCTTCTCAACTCAGGTCCTGCTTCCTTTTTACTAACCATCGCAAGCACAAGTACCATCAACAATAATCACTCTATTCAATGGTAATAAAGTCGAAAGTGGTGGACTACATTTTGTGGTGCCCAACCTATCTATACGTGTACTATGGCTCGGACTACTATGTATAGTCGCTGGATCGCTTCATCGACTGTAATTTTGTCATTACACGTGGTAAAGTACTTACGCAATTTAGAGGCCTAAAGTCTCTTTAACCAATTTTGAGGGGCCTTAAAAATGCAAACAAAAACTACAGTTTTGTCAGCGCGTTGGGAGTATTAGTTCAATAAAGTTAATTACCTATTTGTAAGGACTATTTGTCGACCACTATAGGATTCTTGGACTATATGACCACTGTAGATTGCTTTTCCTTTCTTCCCTTTCATTTTAAAGCCAATCCACGATGTGACTATCGGAAATTGAGACCAAAATTGGTTTTTATTTTCAGCAATGAAGGGGTAGAGTTCATAAATGATTAATTTATAAGCAATACCTATTCTAATAGGTGTACGATACAAACCCGAACAAGGTTTAACGTCACCTTATGTTAAACTATGTAATACTTTTCATGTAATAAAATAAATAAATAAAAATAAAATACTTCTGATCAAGTTTGTAGGCTGATATAAATAAATAAATAAATATCTTGGGACATCTTACACAAATCAACCTAGTCCCACGGTAAGCTCAATTAAGGCTTGTGTTGTGGGTACCAGGCGACGATATATATAATAGATAGATACTTAGATACATACACAGCCATGACCAAGGAACAAACATTTGTGATAAATAAATACACAAAGAATGCCCTCGCCGGGATTCGAACCCGGAACCTCCAGCTTCGTAGGCAGGGTCACTACCAACTAGGCTACAGAGGCTGACAAATGATGGTGGTTTCGTGTTTGTCGTCGTTTCTGTCCGTAACTAGTCTGTAAATGCGAAAGTGACATATTTCACGATAATCCATAAACAAACACCGAACCATCATATTGTTACGTTCGTGGGGTGGGTTTTCTATAGAAAATGTATAAATAAGCCACTAATTAAAACTGACACTTTAATTACTAATTAAAGGGACAAACACCAAACTAAAACAGTAATCACACACTTAACACGTCACACTGATTCACTCTCAAACTCGCAGTCGATTCGCAGTTTTCGCTCTTGATGTTATCTCTTCGCTGTCTCAATTGAAACTACCCCTCGGCCGGGTCATGCTGTGTATTTATACCAGCCACTCAAATCTACAAAGTACGAGAAGATTCGACTCTAGAAAGTTCCCGAGTTAGGTGCGCGAACATTCTAGAGTATCGCTGTCTCTTTCTACAGGTTTCTCTTTCACACCCGTCCAGAATGTTCTCTCTATAGCTGTCTCATTCACATCCTTCCAGAACATTCTCTCATGCTGTCTTTATCTAATAGTGCTTTCTCTTTCACTCCTATGGGAAATTTAGCTATATACCGATTTGTACTTGAGAGGCCCAAAAGGGGTCCTGAAAACGCCTGAAAACGGGTTTTCAGGTTATTGCGCCATCGGATAGAGGGTATCCTGAAACGGCCTGAAAACATGTTTCAGGCGCCTGAAAACGACGGTATCTGGGGTGAATATTTGATTTTGTAGTATGTGAAAGAGGACCTTCTGAAACGGCCTGAAAACGCATTTCAGCCTGCTGAAAACGCTTCTAACGTGTCTAAAATCATATTTGTAGTTTTTATCATGCCACCGGCGTAACACTACCCCCTCCTAAGACATGCTCGTCCCGAGCATCATTATTTCCGTGGTATTTGGCGAGCCGGTCTACGTGAACAATCTTGCATGGGCTTCGTAAATTCCTCCGTATCCGATACGTAACGTCATTGATCTTCGTAACTACTCTGTACGGCCCGTCCCAATTCGGGGATAGTTTCGGAGACTTTCCTTTCTTTCTCATAGGGTTATGTAGCCACACCAATGAGCCTTCCTCGTACCCAATTTGGTTGGACTTCCTGTCATACCTGGGCTTCATCCTCGTGCTAGCTTGAAGCCCGTGCTCGCGAACTAGACTATAAACGTCATCCATCCGGTCTCTTAGATCGCACACATACTCTGTTATAGACCTCGGAGCATCTGGTGGTCGTCCTATTAAGAGGTCAGCAGGTAAACGAAGCTCTCTTCCGAAATTGGCATATGCGGGAGTAACTGCAGTGCTTTCATGGGTGGCGGACCTGTATGACATCAAAAAGAGAGGGATATGCCGGTCCCAATCTTTTTGGTGACTTTCGACTACCTTGGCAAGATGTCTCTCCAGGGTCTGATTGAATCTCTCAACCATTCCATCGGACTGAGGATGATATGACGTAGTTCTTGTCTTATGCAATCCCATGATTCGACAGGTCTCTTGGAATACCGCAGATTCAAAGTTCCTGCCTTGATCGCTGTGTATCTCCAGGGGTACTCCAAAACGGCAAATTACTTCATTGACTAACTTTTCCGCTATTGTGACTGCTTCCTGATTGGGAATAGCAAACACTTCAGGCCACTTGGTGAAATAGTCCATCACAACAAGAATGTACTTATTTCCAGAGTCTGATGTAGGGAACGGGCCTGCGACATCTAACGCAATCCTTTCCCAAGGTGCTCCAACATTGTAGATCTTGAGCGCCCCTCTGCTTCGGGTATGCGGTCCTTTAACTGATGCACAGCTTACACACTTTCTACACCAATCATCGACATCCTCGCGGCAGTGGATCCAATAAAATCGTTGTCGAATTTTCATTAAAGTCCTTTTAACTCCAAGGTGTCCACCAGAAATACCGTTGTGGTAGCTTTCTAAAACTTCTTTCACTCTTTTCCTTGGGACAACAACTTGTAGGTGGACATCTTTCCCATTCGCTGACTCCCATTTCCTGCATAATACGCCATTATGCATGACCAAACTATCCCATTGCGCCCAGTAGCTTTTTGTAACTGTCCCCATCGGAGCTACTTCACACCATTTTGGTTTAGGTACGCCTGCATTAACCCAGTCAAAAATGGGCTTTATGTCGGGGTCTTCTTTTTGTGCATGTTGCATGGATTCATCGCTCCACTCCTCACTAACTGTGTCTGTTCGCAACATCCTCAAGCATTCCTTGCCCTCTTGTCTAAGACAATGCTTGCAGTAATCTGGGCAAGGCCTCCGAGAGAGGGCGTCCGCATTTCCATGCGATTTTCCACTGCGGTGTTCGATTACAAAGTCATATTCTTGAAGCTGTTCGATCCAACGTGCTACCTGTCCCTCAGGGTTTTTAAACTCCAGCAGCCATTTTAAGGCAGCATGATCAGTTCTTATCCGAAACTTCCGCCCCAACAGGTATTTGCTGAAATGCTGTAACGTCTTAACAACGGCCAGCAGTTCCCGCCGAGTGACGCAATAATTTCTTTCTGGCTTTGATAATGATTTGCTAAAGTAAGCGATTACCACCTCATTATCTCCCTTCTTTTGTGACAATACTCCTCCAATGCCTGTATTACTGGCATCAGTATCCACAATAAAGTCCGCTTCTGGATCTGGATATCCTAGTATTGGCGTTTCGCAAAGTCTTTGCTTGAGGTTGTTGAAACTTTCTGTACATCTCTGAGTCCAGTCGAACTGTCGCTTTTCTTCCGTTAGTTCGTGCAATGGCTTTGCTATATCCGAAAAGCTTCACAAATCTCCTGTAGTATGAGCAAAGTCCTAAGAAAGCACGTACAGCAGTTTTGTCCCTCGGTATGGGCCAATCCTTTACAGCGCTGATCTTTTCAGGATCTGTCTGGATGCCGTCCTTGGAAATCACATGTCCCAAATAATTGACTTTCTGTTTGAAGAGCGAACATTTCTTTGGGCTTAGTTTCAGATTTGCCTCTCGTAGCTTAGACAATACTTGCTCCAATTTATTAAGGTGGTCATCGAAGTTTTTACCAATGATGATAATGTCATCCAAATAAACCAAGCAAGTATCTCCTAGTAGACTAGCTAATATTTGTTCCATTAACCTCTCGAATGTTGCCGGTGCGTTGCACAAACCAAAAGGCATAACATTGAACTGCCAGAGTCCTTTACCAGTTGAAAAAGCAGTTTTCTCTTTATCCTTATCCTTGATTTCGACCTGCCAGTACCCACTCTTTAAATCCAACGTTGAAAACCATTTCATTCCATTTAAAGTGTCTAGAGTGTCGTCGATTCGAGGCAATGGATAGCTGTCTTTCTTAGTCGCATCATTCAGTCGGCGGTAATCGACACAGAATCTCATAGTGCCGTCCTTCTTCTTCACCAAAACCACGGGGGAACACCAAGGGCTTGTCGAAGGTTCAATGATGCCGCCCCGTCTCATCTCCTCGATCATTTCTTCAACTTCCTTTTCTCGTGCCACTGGAACTCGTCGAGGTCGCTGCCGAATGGGCATCACTTCACCAGTGTCGATTTCATGCTGGACTACGCCAGTTCTTCCAATATCGCTGTCATGCGCAGAGAATACATTGCTATACCGCAACAATAACTGACGTGCTTTGACCAGCTCTTCCTGAGTGAGATCATTTCTTGATTCGCCCAACAACCCTTCTATGTCCGTGGAAAGCAAGGAATCTTCAGATTCCTTATCCTTGGTAGGAGCCTGACAGCTTTGTATCCAAGAGAGTTCCTCACATTTTCCAACCAAAGTACCTTTGTTAAGGACACACTTGGTATCACTGAGGTTGAGAACTCTCACAAATGCTGCAGGTGAAGTTGTAACCACCGTACGAGCTGCCATCCATGGTTTACCGTTGGATACTTTTTCTACAACTACACATCGACGACCTCTCTGACTTGATGTTCCTGGTAAACGCACTGGGACTAGAACCTGTGCCTTTGGTAGGAGAACAGTTCTTCTAGAGCAGTAAACATTCCCACTAATTCCTCCTTCCATAGGAACCTCATCAAATCTAGTTTTCAGGACTCCAACTTCCATGTCAATTTTATAACCATGGCACCTCATAAAATCAAGTCCAATAATACAGTCGTCAATTATGTCGGCAACAATCACTTTATGCCGATAAATGTGCTTGCCGATTCTTAAATCCACTCCTGTCTCCCCCTTGATGGGAATATGCTGGCCAGTGGCTGTAAGCAGCTGTAGATGCTTCGGTTGGACTACACGACCTCGAGTCAGGTGTTTCAGAAGCCAAGAATTAATCACCGTCCGAAAAGCTCCGGTGTCGATAGTAAGGTTACATGGTATTCCACCAATTTCTCCCTTGACGACCAGACTATTCCCGTCGTTGACTTGTGAGATCACTACTGGGACATTTCGACCACCAGCCAGCACTCGTCCCTTAGTCCTGGCTCTTACTCGTTTCCCTGCTGCGGCTCTGGTCGTACAGAGCCCTTATTCCTGGTCACAGGGGATTCATCTCGTTCTCTCCTGCTGCTTCTTTTCGGGCAACTAGTTTGTATATGGCCACGTTCTCCACAATGGTAACATCGTGGCCCAAACTCCCGACGTGGTGCAATCGGCTCCCTAGCAGATACCTCACGTAGCTTATAGGATCTTGATGGATCTTGGCGTACAGCTTCAACTTCTAGGGCATGAGCTACGGCATCCTTAAGGCTTTCGTGGTGCCCTAGTCGTACTGCCGCCCTTACTTCCAAATCTCGGATCCCATCAACAAATGCCTGCACCAGCATGGTTTTTATCCAAGAGTCAGCTGAACGTTGGTATGCCTTTCTGACCAGCTTTTCAATTTCCAGGGCCCATTGTTGCAATGTCTCATTACGTCCCTGCGTTCTGTCTTTCAGTTGAGCTCGGTAGACATGTTCTAGATGACTGTCTCCGTAACGGGCTTCTAATGCTTCTAGAAGCCGGTCGTAAGTTTGCTCTTTTCCAAGAGCTTCTAGAATTGTAAGAGCCTCGTCACGAAGTGCCAGCGTCAGAGCCGTCATCGCTTGCTCCTTACTCCAACCGTTTGCTTTGGACACGGACTCGAACTGTAGCTTGTACGCCGCCCACGAAGATGTTCCATCAAAAGGAGGTGCCTTGAATTTTCCACCTCCCGGCACAGATATCTCAGGTGTGCAGGGACTGATGCCACTAGCTACTTTTAATTCAAGCTTCTGGAGGCGACGCTCAACCGCTTCCTCTACAACATGAATCTTGTTCTCCATGTCACTGAGCTTCCCTTGGACTTCGTACATTTCTTGCTTCCATTCAGTAGCAGCCTTGTGCAACTCTTGAAGAATCAATTTCGACTGTTCTTCTTGTTTCCGCGACTGTTCTTCTCGTTTCCGTGACTGTTCTTCTTGTTTCCGCGACTGTTCATCTTGTTTGCGCGACTGTTCCTTCAGGAGAATCAGAATAGTTCTGAGGTCTACGTCTTGAGTACTCTTAGCCTGCAAACCAGACGGACCGGGCTTGGATGCAGTATCCTCACATGCTGGAGGCTCTTCACGTACTGCAATATCCTCCTGCGCTGCAGGTTCCTCACGTGCAGTTTGCCTCCGGGTCACAACTCCTTTTGGCTCGGTCTCGTTGTCACGTGGCGTTATACCCATTTTCTATCCCACTTCTGACACCAAATGTTACGTTCGTGGGGTGGGTTTTCTATAGAAAATGTATAAATAAGCCACTAATTAAAACTGACACTTTAATTACTAATTAAAGGGACAAACACCAAACTAAAACAGTAATCACACACTTAACACGTCACACTGATTCACTCTCAAACTCGCAGTCGATTCGCAGTTTTCGCTCTTGATGTTATCTCTTCGCTGTCTCAATTGAAACTACCCCTCGGCCGGGTCATGCTGTGTATTTATACCAGCCACTCAAATCTACAAAGTACGAGAAGATTCGACTCTAGAAAGTTCCCGAGTTAGGTGCGCGAACATTCTAGAGTATCGCTGTCTCTTTCTACAGGTTTCTCTTTCACACCCGTCCAGAATGTTCTCTCTATAGCTGTCTCATTCACATCCTTCCAGAACATTCTCTCATGCTGTCTTTATCTAATAGTGCTTTCTCTTTCACTCCTATGGGAAATTTAGCTATATACCGATTTGTACTTGAGAGGCCCAAAAGGGGTCCTGAAAACGCCTGAAAACGGGTTTTCAGGTTATTGCGCCATCGGAGAGAGGGTATCCTGAAACGGCCTGAAAACATGTTTCAGGCGCCTGAAAACGACGGTATCTGGGGTGAATATTTGATTTTGTAGTATGTGAAAGAGGACCTTCTGAAACGGCCTGAAAACGCATTTCAGCCTGCTGAAAACGCTTCTAACGTGTCTAAAATCATATTTGTAGTTTTTATCATGCCACCGGCGTAACAATATCATAAGCCCGCTGATTAAATGATCGTAGGTACAAATGATTGCAACTGTACCGCCATCTGAGCGGTTCCTGTGATCCAATTACCGTGATGGTTTAACAATGGACTGGCACGACATTCCTTTAATTTGATTGGCGTAAGTTAATTGGTTGACCGCATTAATCAGATTGGTATTATTCATCTTACTCGTCTGTTATGCCTCTACTTCGGCACTTTATTAAATAAATAAGATTTGATTGAGCTGAGCTGAGTATCGAAAGCTTGAAATCCTATATTTGAGTAGCGTCTCGTATTGTCAAAAGTAATAAATTCTTAAGAGTTGTAAATAATTTACGTGATTGCTTAAAAAGTAGGTTAAGCTTCAACAACCGCTTACCCATCTCCCAGAAGCCATCATTCTCACATCTCACATAAACGGCTTATATTACTGCTTTAGGATAACCTACTTTACCGTGACATTGAGAGAAAACGGGTTTACATTTAATCCGTGCTTTCTTGAGGCTTCATAGGTATAGTAACAAGGCCGAGAGAATTCTATTACGTCAAGTTAGCTAAGTATAGCTCAGGTCATATTCTGAGAGCGCGAGTCGAGTTTTCGGGCGCCAAATGTAACGTGACCTTTAGATGCATAGGGGAGATACGCCATGAAACGGACATTTAACTTTGAAGTAAGATACATACTGTAGTTAAAAACTTAGGAACTCGTTAACTATCATTAAGGATTTGGGATATACTGTAGTATAATTATTATTACACTATATTAAATAAAAAGCCATACTTTTTATGAAATATTTAAATTTCTTTAATCTCACTTGTGTCCGTTTCATAACACCTGTAGCACTGAATCGGACAGTGGGTGTCTTGAAACGGACTGGGAACCAATACTTGACTTTGAGACACATAAGGCACAATAATACTTATTTTAATAAGGCCATTACTTAGTAGATCCTAAACTACGATCATAGAATTACCAATTACAAAAAAAAAACAACATAAAATATTCAATTTCTTAGTCTTGGTTTAATTTTTCGTTTTTTTTTTAACAATAATTTTTATTTTAATAAGTCAAACACTTTGGTGGAACTTAAACTGAGATCATAGAACTAACAACTACTTACAAAAAAAACAACATAAAATAATTCAACTTCTTTCAACGTCCGTTTCAATGCGACGGTCCCTGGCCGTTTCATTGCGAATCGAACCTAAAAATATTTTAACCAAATTTTAAATAATAATGTATTGATAAGATCATGACTCACCGTTCCGTATCTCCTTGAGAATATGCCTCAACAAGTACAGACATTAAAATTGTAATTTAAGATGTTGCCCAATTTTAAATTAGTTTGCAAAAATACGCAATTTTTTACAAAAATTCATGCGCTTCAACTACGTGCGAAATAGTGAAGTAAGTAATGTCTCACGGGATCTGCCATTATTGTGAGTTCATCTATGGTCATCAGTGTTGACAACAACCAAAGAACCTTGAAATGTTCGTTAAGATTTTTTTGAGATATCGATAGTGTCCATTTCATAACGCGTCTGTTTCATTGCGTATTCCCCCTACTCGTAATAAGTATACTTAGTTGTGAAAGGCGGTTAAGGTGGTTTTTCTGAACTGGAGTCGTGAATGCTGGGCTGGTTACTGGAATGGCAGATCAGTAGCCGTTCGAGTACTCAAGTAGTGGGTACGTTAGGTTTTACACAATACGTAAAGCAGACCACGCGCTCGCTCCAATAAATCAGTGTGAGGGCGATATAATGCTTTACGTATCGAATAAAACCTAGCGTAACCGTTACCTGCCAACTCATGGTTAAAAACAAAATAAGGTGGCCACAAAAATGTTCAAAAATATGTCCCAGTGCACTCTAATTCTGTGTAATAAGAACGTCGTAACATATTTATGAGCGGATTCTTTCGATACTTATTTTTGCACTTGACTGTACGGCTACTGAGCGCTTAGCGTGTGTCAACTGACAAGTCGCGTGAGATAACATGTTTCGCTATTTTGCAATATTAGAAATTTCATAGGGTCTGGGTTGTTTTTATTAACTACCAGTACAGAAGACTCGACTGCGATTCTCTTGTTGCTCACGAATCTGCTGATTCGCTAAAGCGTTTTGTAATAACATTAATGAATTCTCCAAGATATCATCATCAGACCTCGAATTGGTCAATAGAGTTGACCCGTTTGAATGAAAAAAAGTTTTTGAAAATCGGTTCACGATTCTCGAAGATATCGAGTAAATACATACAAAAGAAATAGAGAGCCGCCCATTTTTTTAATGGAGGTTAAAAAATAGACAGCCACATCGCGTCATTTTATTTCCACAATTTTCTTATTTCATTTCAAGCAGTTGATTATAAAATGCTTCTTTGATAAGAACACTTTTATTAGCTTTTTACAACACCGACGTAAAACGAATTATCCATCTACATTCCTAGTTTTACCTGGCTTCATCCCTAAGTTTAAGAGACCTATAACCGTTTACTTCTAACACCAATTTGTTTTCTAGCAAAATGAAACACTGGCTCCACCGCTGCGACCGCGCCATGATCTACATCTTCATCGCCAGCTCCTACTTCCCCTGGCTCACCGTGGGGACGCTCTCCTGCTGGATGCTGCGCGAGCTGCGCTGGGCCATCTGGCTGCTGGCAGTCCTCGGCATCACGTACCAGCAGATCTTCCACGAGCGGTACAAGATGTTGGAGCTGCTACTGTATCTGGTCATGGGGCTTGGACCGGCTGCCATCATTGTCACGTCAAATGTAAGTATTTTAGAACTGTCTGCACTTTTGATGTTTGTACCTTTTCCTCTTCGCTCTTAGTGTACCTTGCGTAGCACGATCTGTTTGGGAACCAATGAGGCTCACAGGTGACTTCCATAACTAAGCATGGCTGTAACCGCGCCATCTACCTCTTCATGTCATGGAGCTTGGGCCGGCTATGATAATTGTCACGTCAAATGTAAGTTTTTTCCTGTTCTCTCTTAGTATAATACCTGGCGTTGTGAAGATCTGTTTGGGAATCCAGAGGGTTGGGGCTTTGATGCTGACGGGAGGCAGTCCTTGGCATCACGTGCCATCAGATATTGCACGAGCGGTCCAAGATGTTGAAGCAGATGCTGTATATGGTCATGAGGCTTGGACTAGCTGCGATTATTGTCACGTCAAATGTAAGTTGCAACTTTTGAAAGCTTGAGGCAGTAACTTTTTCCCCTTATTCTCTCTACATTATTCCCGGCCGACGGTTGTCGCGTCCTTAGCTTCTACTTCGGAACACTGAACGTTAATGCTAACTGCCGACTTTGTACGAAATGGCACTGGAACCTATTGTAACAAAAGTTATTATTACGGACTATTAACACCATTAGCTGCATAAATTTAAGTTTAAGCCGTGCACTTATGCACCACATGGATCCTATAAAAAATTTACATAAATCGATGTTTAATCGATTGAGTTGTATTAGCGCCACCTAGTCCATCTGTCGGTTTCGGGACAGCTATAGCTGAGTGAGGCACATTTATTTAGCGCAATTTGTCGATGATGACTGCTTACCACTTTTGCAGAACTGCAGGGATCATAAAGTTGCTACATACAACGTATTGTAGGATTGTAGCTATATATGTACAGAGGCATCGAAGGTCGCATTGCATAACTACCACGCGTGTAATAATGACTGTATTAACATAACCATTTGATATGTGATTGCTTTACTTAGATATTTTTCGCCCCATTGCATTTTATCTGCGTTTACTAGCGTGTCAGTACTATTAATAAACATCTGTTACGATTTACAAATCATAATAATACTACAGGCCTAGCGCTTAACTAATCCTTTACATTCGCCGTCAGATATATCAGATTGGCCAGGGCGCTCACACAGGGCGCGCAGGCTTCTATTGTCCTGTCGTTAGTGCGTGTTCAGATAATTCGGAACGTCCTGGCCAGCCGCTCTAATATATCCTTACGGCGACTGTTCCTGCAGTATAGGAGCGGCCGGGAGATGTTTGGGTCAAAATTCTTTTAGTTGTCTTATTTTGTGTCCCTAAAAAACGTGACGGAGTTGTGATTTTTGTGTGCGACAAATGTTTTGTTTTCAATTTCTCGTGAGTGGATTAAAATCTAGCGTGAAAAAGAAATACAACTGCACCGGTTTTTTTTATGTACTGAGTCGAACAGCGACTAAAAACGTGACAGAGTGGTATGAAACAAGACAACGAAAATAATTTTGACCCGTTTATAATTTATATTACGTAGTATATGTACGAGTATAGCGTTAGCGAGAGGGAGAGTTGATAAAAGTACATTAAAAATAAAAAAGTAATTGGCACAAATAGTGATATGCGGAAAATGTTAGTGTAAATTTAATCTTAGCAGTCTTTATTGTTTTCTGTCTTTTATAATTGATAAATAACGGATATTGACGTAGCTAAACCTCAGTCCAAGGTGCCGAGATTGCAGCAATTATGGTCACATTAACTTAGTTATTTGACA